>PVJC01024565.1:0-25526 GCA_004026665.1 Murina feae | reverse complement strand
GCAGGGGGCGTGCAGGAGGCAGCCAATCAATGATTCTCTCTCAGTGATGTTTCCATCTCTCTCTCCCTCTCCCTTCCTCTCTGAAATCAATATATATTTTTAAAAAAAGAATGCCATCCAGGCCCCTACCCAGGCTCAGGAAGCAGACGGTTCACTACCCGCTGCTGCCCCTCAGAGCCTCCTCACTCCCAGCCCCAGACGCCCACCCTCAGGAGAGCAGCACCACGTCCTGCATTTGCATGCATCTCTCCATGCATTTTCATGCTTTTACAAGCACGTGATCTAGTTTTGAATCTTTGCAACTTTACTTAAATGGTATCTACCTGTTCTTCTGTCACTTGCTTTTTTCTCAATATCATGATTAAACAAAAAGACTTATAGCCCTGGCTGGTTTGGCTCAGGGGTTAGAGTGTTGGCCTGTGGACTGAAGGGTCACGGGTTCAATTCCAATCGATGGCATGTACCTAGGTTGCAGGCTTGATCCCGGTCGGGACATGTGCTGGAGGCAACCAATTGATGTGTCTCTCTCATATCCATGTTTCTCTCTGTCTCTTCCGCTCCCATCCCCTCTCTCTGAAAATCAACGGGGGGAAAACATCCTCCAGTGAGATTTCTGGTTGGAGAGGGAGAACAGTTGGTTCCTTCACAAGATATTTAAGTATATTAGCGATAATAGTAATACTGACATTTACATAGCACTTCATGTGCCACCTCTACACTCAGCGCAATATGTTAACTCATTTAATTCTCACTGCAATGCTCTGAGATGTTAGTACCCTACCCTTCTTGCTGATGGGGAAACTGAGGCACACAGCTTTACATAGCAAAGTCACTGGGCTGGTGGAGCCAGGCTGTGGGCCCAGGCAGTCTCCGCTGTCCTGGGCAGGGGTGAGCTGTGCAGGGGGTGGGACCCTGATCCCAAAGCCAGCACCTTCCCTCTGCTCCCCAAGGGAGATGCGGTGGGTGGTTCCTCCCCCCATACTCCCAGCCTCTGAGCCACCCCACATGGGCAGGTCCCTCTGTGAAGCTGCCCCAAACCGTGATGACACAGCCAGCCAGGCCCTCCCAGGCTTCTCAGGGCCACTGAAACCTTCTGCTGGCGCTCCAGGCAGGCAGGGCAGCCAGAACTGTGCCCTCTTTCCAGACCAACAAGCTGAGACCCAGACTGGCAGGGTAGAACCAGGTCGAGAATCAGAAGGGGCTGGGCTGGGGTTGGCTCTGTCACTTCGCAGCTGTGTGACCCTAGGCAGGTGACTTCACCTCTCTGGGCCTCAGTTCCCCATCTGTAAAGTGGGCCTCCTGGTCTCTCCGCTGAGAGGGGCTGAAATGTTTGCCCAGGGCCTCCTCAGTGCGGAGCCAGGCACAGTGCCTCACAGTGAGGACAGCTGCCACCGCTAGCATTCTTATTGTGAGTGCTAACGAGCCCAGCCCCCTGGCGCAGAGCTGGACTAGAACCCTGGGCTCTGCCCCCAGAGCTTCATGCAGTTACAGCAAACCCCACCCCGAATCCCAGCACGACAGAAAGTGGGGTCTGAGCCCCCATTTTCCTGCCTCATCAGGACCGGAGTGGGGGTGATGGCATCATCCTCTCCCCCACCATCTTGGGCTTGGGCCCACTTGGCATCCGGCTAAAAGCCCACACAGAACAGCCTGCACCCACAGCAGATGGGGAAGTGGGGGGGGGGGCGCAGTCATGTTCTTCTTCCTCAGACACGACGGGGAGGGGGGCCACACACGATCCAGTGAGTCCACCTCCTCCTTGGCCTCCCTGTTGGCGGCAGAGCTGGTGGCTCTGACAAAAGAACAGCTTGCGAGCCCACCTACCTCGGCCTGCACGATTCCCTCGAAACCGTGTCTGTGTGAGTTGCAAGCACTCCGCGTCCTGCTCCGTCCTGCCAGGTCCTTCTCGCTCTGAGGGAGGATGATGCTTTGCTAGAGAGAGAAGGCTTTGGCTCCAGAGGTGGCAGCTTTGCCCAGCCCATCGTAGAAAAACTCAAAAGGACCCCTGCCTCAGTTTATCTATCTGTGAAATGGGGACACTCACAGTACCAACAACAACAACAAAAAAGGAGCTGTAAGGATTTATGAGTAAAGACATGTAAAGTGCCAAGGATGGGCCTGGCACACTCATTCAGATGTGTGCCTCTCATGCCAAGCTTGGCACAGTGGAAGGAGGGAAACTGAGGACAGAGCGGTGCTGGGACCAAGGCCTCCAGCCATGGCACTGAGATGGGATGCATCTGTGAGTTGCTTCAGTCCAAGGTTTCCAGGAAGTCCAGCCACTCCCAACACAGCGTGTGGCTGGCCCTGTCCCCCCATGGGCCGTCTGTGGTCAAGGGAAGATTCTGGAGGTAGCAAGCTCCCTGTCTGCTGATGTGTTTAAGCCTCTCAGCTGGCATTCTGCTTTTACTTTACTTCCTTTTATCTATGCTGGGGATGAACAGAGGGACCAGTGGTCCCTATTTTACAGAAGGGGAAACTGAGGCAATGTGTTTAGTCAGCACCAGAGTCAGGATTCCTAGGACCCTGGGGCGTGAGAAGGGGCCTTCCAGATAGTGAAGGTTAGTATAACGGGGGTATCAAGGTTAGCCCACCTGCCCCCCATCTTGGGGTGACATGGCAAAACCTGAGTATCAGTCCTTCCAACGCCTCAGCCCCAGACAGGAATTACAATAAACACACTCTGCTCAGTGGCATTTACCACTTAATTGTCCCCACAAACCTAAACAGTGACAATTGTCCCCATGTTGCATGTGAGGAACCAGGGTTCAGAGAGGTAGAGGCATTTGCTCAGGGTCACACAGCAGGTGGGTTCTCCAGCTGGATTTGAACCCTGGGCTGCCTGACTCCAGAGTTGGTGATTTTAATCACATACCACCCTGGATGGCTACAGCATGGAGCCCTATCCCAGAAGTCCCTGGGTCTGCCCGTACCCAGAGCTTGGCGAGTGAACGGGCGAAGACGAAGAAAGCCTGCCCTTCAAGGACCCATCAGGGGCAGCTTCCGTCATGAAGGGGTGCGCTGTAGGTCCTTGAGGGCGGGAGCCAGCCTGCTCTCAGCTGCCAGCACACCCCTCTGTGGAGGTGGATTTGGATCCTGCGCTGTCTGACTCTATGATCTTTCCTTTAAAGTGTATTTTTTATTGATTTTAGAGAGAAAAGGAGAAGGAGAGAGACGGAAACATCAATGAGGAGAGAGAATCATCGACTGGCTGCCTCTTGCATGCCCCCTACTGGGGATCGAACATGTAGCCCTAGGGCATGTGCCTGACCAGAATGGAATCATAACCTCCTGGTTCATAGGTCAACACTCAACCACGGAGCCACACCAGCCAGGCTGATCCTACAATCTTAAGATGCTCAGCTAGACACCCCGTTTGCTTCCTGAAGCTGGTATTGCTGGCTCCTTTCTGCATACGGGAAGCTGAAGCTCACCCGGGGTCACTCAGCAGGGGTGGAGGGGGTCTCTGAGCCCCGCGACCCTTCCCTCCCTCCCTCCCTGGGAGTGACCTCACATACCCCTTTCTCTGCCCCGAGAGCAGCAGGAGCTCCCAGCGCGCGTGAACTTCTCAGCTGCCCCCGCTCCTGCGCCTGTGGTGCCCACCGCCCTGCACTCCAAGATGGACAAGCTGGAGGGGCAGCTGCTGGCCAAGGTGCTGGCACTGGAAAAGGAGCGCATGGCCCTCAGTCACAGCAGCCACCAGCAGCGGCAGGAGGTGGAGAAGGAGCTGGGCGCCCTGCAGGACCGCATAGCCGGCCTGGAGCACGGTGGGTCCTGGGCCCCACGATGGGCAGAGCAGGCGGGGCCTTGGTCCTGGGGGTGGGGGGAGTCACTGGGAAAACATTTTCATGCTCTCCAGCTGCTGAAGCTAGAACAGTGGGGAGGAGCTGGGAGACGCAGAGGGAGAGAATTGCTGGCTATCACTACCATTATTTTTTATCGTTATTATTATTAAGTTTGTATTTTCTGGCACCTATTATATATTGGAAGTGAGCTAAGGACTTGACACATCAGCTGTCAAGTCCTTGTGGTTTAATCTTCACAAACCACAGAGGTATGGTACTGTTGTTATCCCCATTCCACAGATGAGGAAACTGAAGCTCAGAGAGGTCAAGTGACTTACCCAGGGTCACACAGCCAGTGAGTAGTGGATCTAGACTTCAAACTGAATCCGATTCCAAAGTTCATGCATTTAAGCACCCCACAAAATATCACCTTCAGTGAATCAGAATTTGGTCATTTGTTTAACACCTGGGCCTGAGTGCCAGGTGTCAGAGCGACATGATGTAATGGACAACGTACAGGTATGAGCATCAGGAGCTCCTGGTTGCCCAGCCGTCACTGACATACTCTGCGACTTTGGAAGTTTGCTCATTTTCCCCATCTGAAAAGTAGAGATTTAGGGCTTACAAGCTCTCAGGGACCTTTCATCTTTGAAACCTTGCGAGGACCACCCATAGGGGATTGTGGACAAGTTGGGGATACCAGGGAAAGCCACGAGCATTTAGCTGGGACTGGCTTAAATGTAGGACAGGAATTCTGGAAGAAGAAATCTGGGAGGCTTCCTGGAGGAGGTGGGCCTCAAGTTAGTCCTTGAAAGCAGAGGTGGAGAGTGAATTGTGGAGTGAAGGGGCCAAAGCAGGGGGACAACTAAAGGGAAGCATAGCAGGTGCCTAAGGACTAGTACACACCCACCCCCCATTCTGGAGTATGCTCTGCCCACCACACGCTCATCAGTGTCCACTGACTCCCATTGTCCCTACCTTGCCCCCCGCAGGGACCTCAGCCTACAGCCCTCCTGATGCCTTCAAGATCAGCATCCCAATTCGCAACAACTACATGTACGCCCGCGTGCGCAAGGCGCTGCCCGAGCTCTACGCCTTCACCGTCTGCATGTGGCTGCGGTCCAGGTCGGGCGGCACTGGCCAGGGCACCCCCTTCTCCTACTCAGTGCTGGGGCAGGCCAATGAAATTGTGCTGCTGGAGGCAGGCCCCGACCCCATGGAGCTGCTGATCAATGACAAGGTCAGTGGGGATGGGCAGGCCACAGGGATGGGGACAGGGGTCACCCTCCCAGGAGCACCGCACTGTGCCAGGCCCCACACGGCCGGACCCTTCCCGTTCTCTCACTCGGCGCATGCAGCACACGTGCCAGGCCTGCTGCCTGCCAGGCTGGGCTCTGGAGCACAAGCCAGACCTGGCTGAAGAGGGGCTTGAGTCCCAGAGAGGCTGCAGGTGTGGGGCTCCCACTTATAGGGGAGGCAAGTGAGGCTTAAGGAGAGTCCGTAGGAGCAGGACTGGCAGCATCTACCTTGGGGTCCTGCTCGTTCTCCTGGACAGAGGGAGGTCCAAGGACCCCCAATGGAGAGGCCCCTCCCAGGACCCAGCAGAAGCCTGCTCAACAGGAGGTGCTTTTTATGGGTGTCTTGGAAGAGGAGGAAGGAGATGGGCCCAGAGGCGGTGAAGTTTTCTGAGACCCAATAGGTCCTGAGAAGACCTGGGAGGTGGACTACATCTAGATCCTGCCAACCACGTTCTCTTCATCACCCTGGCTGCCATCCTTGGCTCTGCCCAAGTCCGCACTCGGGTCTTAGGACTTCAGCACCCTGGAGAGGGCACAGGGCCGCCCCATTCCAGGAACCTCCAACTTCCCAAGTCCTTTGAGCACTGACCTCACAGGCCCGTTGATTCCTCCCTCCAAGCCTCTGCTCCCCTGTGCTCCCCCTCGCTCTCCCTCGTGCGGATGGTCAGAGTCCGTTTTCCTCCGGGTGTTCCCACGCCCCCTCCTCCTCTGGGCCTTTACCGGCTCTGCACTCCCAAATGGCCCTGCGTTATAATCCTTGTGATACTGTTCCCGAGGCCCTTCCCTCGGCGCAGACTCTGCTCATTTAAAGCTGGGACCAGTCTTATCCCCAGAACAGGGCCTGGCACCAAGTAGGCCTCGGCAGCGTTGCACTGACTTGTGATCTCAGAGAACCGAGGAGATGAAAGGGCCCTTTGGGAGCGCCACAGCCACAGGCAGCAAATGCCTGTCGCCTCCCAGGCCAAGGCTAATCAATCAGCAGTGGCTTCCGAGAGCACTGCAGCGGGAAGATTCTGGGGCTGAGTCTAGGCTCGTGATTGATTAGCCATGTCTGCCCTGGGTGCAGGAGGCGAAGGTGGCTGCGTGTTGGCCATTCCTTGCCTGACCTCCTCACTTCACAGGTGAGGAAACCGAGACCAAGAGCAAGGGGCAGACCCCACAGGGTCCCACGGGGGTGGGGGGTTGGCAGAGGCAGGGCTGATGCCAGTGCCCCGCCCGAGTCCAAGGTGTGTTCCACCGCCGCCTGCACTTTCTGCGCCCTGTGACATTGCCCAGTTTAACCTGTGTGCTGTGTGAGGTGTTCGGGGGAAGGTAGGATGGGAGATGCGGCTCCCACCCCCCATGACCTTACAGGCCGGTGAGTGAATACACTACCCAGAAACAAGTGAAAACCAGCACTGACTAGTCCCTTGTGGTCTGGTTAGGTTGTGGGGAAAGAGGAAAGAGTGTGGGGAAGACGCTGGCTGGGAGGACGGGGAGGGCCAAGCCTTGGGTCAGTCCCTCGAAGGAATGGCATGGTGCTCCTGGTCCCCCCAACTGCTCCAGCCTTGGGCCTTGTGACCTCTGACCTGGAGCTGGGGGATCTGTGTCCAGGTGGCCCAGCTGCCCCTGAGCCTGAAGGACAACGGCTGGCACCACATCTGCATCTCCTGGACCACGAGAGATGGCCTGTGGTCTGCCTACCAGGACGGGGAGCTGCAGGGCTCCGGGGAGAACCTGGCTGCCTGGCACCCCATCAAGCCTCATGGGATCCTTATTCTGGGCCAAGAACAGGTAAGGCTCAGGGTGATATCCAAGCTTGAGGCCCACGTAGACATCCCATCCACCCAGGGCCCTGAGGAGGGGGGACTACGCAGAGGGACTCTGAAAACACATCAGTAGTCACTAGGTCTGACTGAGAGACCTAACACTGGAGACCTGCCCAAGGGGCTAGGACCTTAGGGCAGGCTAGCAACTTAGGGGCGGGGCTAGACCCTTGGGGCGGGGCTAGACCCTTAGGGGTGGGCTAGAGCGTGGGGGCGGGGCTTCTGCTGGGACAGGGCCTGTCTATATCTTTTCTGCACCCTCACTCCATGTCCCTCTCCTTTTTCTATGCTCTCTTGGCCCAGGATTCTCTGGGAGGTCGATTTGATGCCACCCAGGCCTTCGTGGGTGACATTGCCCAGTTTAACCTGTGGGACCATGCCCTGACATCTGGCCAGATTCTGGGTATCGCCAACTGTACTGGGCCTCTGCTGGGCAACGTCCTCCCCTGGGAAGACAAGCTGGTGGAGGCCTTTGGGGGTGCAACGAAGACTGCCTTTGATGTCTGCAAGGGGAGGGCGAGGGCATGAGGGGCTACCTCATCCAGGGCCCCTCCCTTGCCTGCCAATTTAGGGACCTTGCAGGAGCGGGGCACATTCCCCTCTCAGCCTACCCACACACTGGCCTCTCCTGCTCACTCCTCACCATGCCTCTCATTTCCCCCACCTACACCCACACCTCCAGGATTCCTGCCCTGCGATGGCTGTCCCCTGATCCCACCTGGGGTGAGTCCAGGGCCTGCACTGCCTACCCTCCTGACATTATACCACAGCCCTCTCTTACCCCCACCACACCCTCTTCCATTGACCACATCTGAATTCACTGATGTCAACAGCATCCCATGGAGTTGTGTGGGGGGAGGAAGCCCACTGTCCTCCATGCAACAGACCTGACCTTTCCCCTTCAGGGCTGCAGAGCAGCCCCCACTGAGAAGGGGAGGCCAGAGACTTAGGAGACTCACCCCTCCTCCCCTCCCCACCAGCTGCAGTCAAGGGCAGTGGGATCTTGATGGACCCTCTATCCCACACCCACACCCCACCTGTACCCACACCCTCTCCTCCTCCTCTTTCCTCATTTCTTTGTGTGCAGTGGATTGAATGTTGGTTCCATGCCTGTCCAAACCCCATCTCCAGGACATTCCCTGCCCAGCTCTGGCCTGGAGGATTAGGGGCCAAGACCCCAGGGGGGCATAGGGCCATAGTGACCCCTGTGCCCACCCACAGCTGTGTCCACTGCTTGCAGGGTCACTTCTCCTGCTCTGAGGCTAGGACGGGGCCTGGGCCACTTCGGCCTGAGCTAGGAGTGGCATGAGGCAGAGCCCTGTGCCCCCGGGGACCAGGCTCTGGCAGAGCACCATTACCACCCTCTCTGCGGAGGGAAGGAGCACCTTCTCACTGACCAGGATGCATCAGGTGTCTCGCATCAGGAAGGAGCACGCATGAGGAGGAGCCACCCTGGTTCCCAGCCAGCTCTGCTGTGTGGCCTTCTCTCAGCCCCTGCCCTCTCTGGGCTAGCCTTCCTCATTTGTGAGCATTTGAGATGGTCTGTGACTTCTGGTGAACAGGGTGGGGCAAGCCTGAGAACTTTCCTGGTGACCAAGGGCATGGCAGAGGCAGGTCCTTGGACGGGCAGCACGTGGGATCTGGCTAGGCATGGCTCAGGGACAGCAGCTGGCTCAGAGTGTCAGAGGCAAGGGCAAGGGGCCAGGCAGCCCCACCTCATGTGCATACTGTAAACACCAGCTCTTCTGCCCCCTCTCCCCCCCTCCTCCCCCCCGCAGCCTGGCACTCTGGCCTGTCTGAGTGCATCTAAATGAGCTAGTGACTTCCTGGTCCCCCCTCCCCCCGCCTTAAATCCTCACCAGCCACCCAGTCTGTTCCCTTATTGGTGTAGATAGGGGAGACTCAGAGAGGGCAAGGGACCTGTACAGGATCACCCAGCACAGAGGGGCAGAGCCCGGACTAGAGCCCAGGGCTCTGACTCCCTCTTCAGGGCTCTTTCCCCCACACCATCCTTCCTGCCATGAGGGGCTCTGAGTCCAGCCTGTACTAGAGGGGGCACACCTGAGGGGTCAGAATGCTTTCCAACATGACGACCTGAACATCCTCCATGACATCCGGGCAGCCCCTACCTCCTGGGAGGCCTGGCCCCTGGCACTGGGGCAGGAACGGGGAACTGAGGACACAGGGGTCCCTCCCCTGCCACTCACCTACCAGTCTGGGCAGCTGCGAGCTACCTGACTTGAGTGGCCCCACTTTTTGTTCCTCGTCTCACCCCCTCTGCCACTTAGCTTGAGGCATGACGTGAGAGCTGTGGGCAGTGGGGGCTCTCCTGACACTGGCCTCCAGCCCCCAGGTCCTTGTCCCCATTTAAAGAGCATGAGGAGCCCTTTCGGCACCTCCAGCCCCACTCCCCCTGGAAGAACCCGGGAGAAGGAGTGATGATGGCGGGCTTCGGGCAGAACCTGCTGGGATCTAGGTTGCCCTGGTAACAGCCAATGACATCAGCCCAAGTACTGGGTCAAGTATCTCCTAGTGACATGCGCTGTTGCCGGGGTGATGGGGGAACTGGGAACTTGGACGTCAGGGGCATGGACACTGGGCCGTATTGGGCTTCTGTTTTTGATTTTAAGGAAGCAGCTGTGGTGGAGGCCTTGGGGGAGAGAAAGGGTCTTAGGATGGAGGTGACAGAACGAGCCCACCCACAGGACATCCAGGTCTCGTATGCTTGGTCATGGTGATGAGACGCCTGTTGCACCCCGGTCAGCCATCCAGGGGCAACAGGACAAACGGGGGCAGGCTCTGAGTCTGGGCCATTGGTGAGTGGCCTGGATCCCACTTCCATTCCAGGAAAGTGACAGCCCCCAAGCCCCCACCCTTCGTACATTGGCCGAGTGCCTGCTGTGTGGATGTCAGCTTTGATCTGCAGCTGCTCCGGGGCACAGCCAAGCAGGAAGAGGATCTAGAAGTGGGGCTCTGTGGCCCCCGAGCTGCTCCTGTCTCACAGTGATGCGGGCTCTTACGTCATTTTAAGTGTCAGGCACTGTGCAGAGCACCCCCCACCCTGGGCATCGCCTCATTTATCCTCACAACGCTACGACTCTCCTCATACACGTGGAGAGACGAGCGGAGGGGCTAAGTGACCTGCCCAGTGTCGATCAGCCAGCAAGTGATGGAGCCCAGAGGTCAAACCAAGGCAGGTTACCTTGAGGGCCCACCCTCAGCCCCGGGGACGGTCATCCCACACTGTGGGGTGGGATCTGGGCACCACTGCTCCTGGTGGGTTTCGGCCTGAAGGGCTGTATCAGGCCCTCTTCTCCCCCCACCGAGTTTGAGGTGGAGGAACAGAGGCAGGCCTGGGCCACCCGAAGGCCCAGGGTCCCCTTGGTGAGGCTGTGTCCCTCTGCAGTGCACCCAC
The DNA here is from genome assembly GCA_004026665.1 of Murina feae. Lineage (NCBI taxonomy): Eukaryota > Metazoa > Chordata > Mammalia > Chiroptera > Vespertilionidae > Murina > Murina feae. Next base: position 15,223 of record PVJC01024565.1, on the reverse strand, counting down.
CCCTCCTCCACTGGCTGGAGATTCCCGAAGGCCTGAAAGGTACACTGCCCCCCAAGAGTCCCAAGCAGGGGAGCGGAGGGAACAGCCCAGCTCCTGCTTTGGGCCAAGCCCTGCTCCAGGTGCTCACAGCTCTTACCTGCCAGCCTTTCCCACCTCTGTGGCATGTGCCCTGCCAACCTCCCAAGCGGCCAGGTCACCTGCCACAATTATGCATGACCTCGGGCCACAGACTTGGACAGAAGGGCTCTCAGAGGGATGGAAGCCTGGAAGCCCTCATTTTACAGATAAGGACACTGGGGGCCACAGCGGGCGAGTGGCCCTGAGGCCACCCAGCTGGGGCAGCAGGAGACCTGAGCCCAGCTTTCTGACTCTGCGTTAAGTGCTCTCTCCACAACAGTGACCCCTCTCCCTGGAACTGGTCCCCTCTTTTCTGTTTCCCTGCACCTTTGCCCTCAACAAACTGGGGAAGGGGCCCCCTCCCAGAGGTGGGGTCATTTTCTTTACCCCCTTTGTCCCAGCTGCCTGCCACCCCAAGTCCCCCTGACCCCTGACCCCTGACCCTGCTGGGTGGAGAAGAGGCTCACGTGGGCCCAGGCTGAGCAGTGAGAGAGCCTGTCAAGCTGTCGGACACTGAAATTAGTGCATCCTACTGGCGACCCGCCCCCTCCCGTCCTCCTGGCCCAATTTTGTATATAGTGACGTGAGATGCAACGTGTGTGTGTGTGTGTGTGTGTGTTGTGTGTGTGTGTGTGTGTGTGGTGCTGTGTCATGGATTTTGTCACTTTTGTTTTTGTAAATTTGAATGTTCAAAATAAACATGATATTTACTGAGGCTCTACTTGCAAGACTGGGGCCATAGGGGTGGGGAGGGCAGAGGGGGCAGCAGGCAAAGACAGGAGGTGCCACCTTGGTGCCCCAAGGCCTCACCCAAAACACCTAACCCCTCAGTGTGACGGGTTCTGCCAGGCCCCAGGGGCAGATGTACCTCATCTCCCAGGACAGACATAGAAGAATGGAAAGAACACAAGTCCCACGTGGACTGTGTCCCAGTTCTGATAACTGGCTTCGGCTTCATTCCCAACACCCCATCCCCACCTTGCGCCCCAGTTCTGGGAACCAGGTCCCTGGCTTGTTCCCTGAGACCCAACCTGCCTGAGTCACGTGCCTGGACCCCCGGGTGGGGCCTCCCTTGGAGTCCTGGGGAGATGGGGGAGGGGAAGGAAGTTGGCCCTGGTGTGTTCAACCGCTGCCCTCCCCGTGGTCTACCTGGACACCTCTGACTTGCTTGGCCTCTAAACTGGACTCTGACAGTCCCCCATCCACCCTCCAGCCCCCACCCATCCCTGGGAGGCATGACCTGGTCCCCGGCCTCCCTGTCCACACCATCTCAGGGACACAGCCTGCACCCTCCTGTTCCATCTATAGCGTTGTGGGTCTTGTCCTCAGCCAGCCCCTGTGAACTGCCAGGGTTCCAATCAGGGGTCAAGGGTCACACCAGCGGGACAAGCCTTCCCTGACTTTTCCAAATCTTCCCACCTTCCAGCAAAAGTGCATTTATCCCATGAGGACCAATCCCTGGAAGCAGCACTTCAACAGAAAACCACATTTGAAGTCTACTGACTGAGCTGACAGTTATGTGCTTTCTTCATTCTACTCCAGAAAGAATCCAGATTTGTTTTTAAATATTGTTTTTAATTACTTACCAGAGTCAAATTAAGCTGCAGCAAGCTATGCCTAGCTTATCCTCTCTTGCTCTGATTTACTTACAAACTCCCTCCCTCTCTCCCTCTGTCCCCCTCAGCTGGCAATGTCCAGCCCCAGTTAAATCCCCTGTCCCACCTGCTACCCACCCACCTGCTACCTGCCCCACCTGCTACCTGCCCCACCTGCTACCTGTCCCACCTGCTACCTGCCCCACCTGCTACCTGTCCCACCTGCTACCTGCCCCACCTGCTACCTGTCCCACCTGCTACCTGTCCCACCTGCTACCTGCTCACCTGCTACCTGTCCCACCAGCTACCTGCCCACCTGCTACCTGTCCCACCTGCTACCTCTCCCACCTGCTACCTGTGCCACCTGCTACCTGCCCCACCTGCTACCTGTCCCACCTGCTACCTGTCCCACCTGCTACCTGCCCACCTGCTACCTGTCCCACCAGCTACCTGCCCACCTGCTACCTGTCCCACCTGCTACCTCTCCCACCTGCTACCTGTCCCACCTGCTACCTGCCCACTGACGTGTGCTGACTCATTTCAAATTCAGAGATCTCTGAGGGCGCTTCTCCCTGCCTTGCAGTCTTAGCACCCTTTCCTTGTGTGAGGGTTTGCTCTCCAAAATGGCTAAAAATCAGACCCTCTTTCTCCTCAAACCTCCTACAGCCTTCTAACCCCACCCCTGAAACCCTGCCCAAGGTGACCTTACTTCATAGTCCACCGAGGAAACAAGCGATCATCACCTCGCCACCAAGTCTGTCTGCCAACCTGCCCTGACCCCACATTCTCTGGCCTCCCTCCTGCCACTTGGCCTGTCCCTGCTCCAGTCAGAGGCACCTGTGTGCTGGGCCTCATCCTGCCTCTGCTCCTGCCGGAGGCCCCGTCCCCTCACCTTCTCATGGTCATCTCTCCTGAACTTCCAACTTCTTTTTTAAAAATATTTTTTTATTGATTTCAGAGAGGAAGGGAGGGGGAGAGAGAGACACATCAATGATGAGAGAGAATCATCGGTAGGCTGCCTCCTGCACGCCCAACACTGGGGATCAAGCCCGCAACGCAGGCATGCACACTGACCAGAATTGAACCGTGACCTCCTGGTTCAACCACCGAGCCACACCGGCCGGGCTGAATTTCCAACTTCTTGTCTCTTTTATCATTCTGACCGCCATTCAAACTTGCCCTAGTACTCCCCACACATCCCCCACCCCAGCCAACACCTTCTCCAGCACCACCCACTTCTCTCTCCCTTCGGAGCAAGGCTTCCTGTGTCAGAGTCCCCACCCGCAGGTTTGCTGACTTGCTAGGACTCAGGGAACTCAGGAAAGAGGTTATACTCATGGTTACAGTTTGTTACATCAAAAAGATACAGGTAAAAGCAGCAATGGAAAAGGCAGATGGGCAGGTCCAGGAGACCAGCAGCGAGCCTCCAGCTGCTTCTCCCAGCGCGGTGCGTACGGGCAATGAGATGTGGCACATGTGCCGAAAACTGTCCACCAGGACGCTCACCTGAGCCTGGGTGTCCGGGCTTGTACTGGGGGTCGTCACATAGGCAGGGGGCACCCACATGAGGGACCTTAATCCTCAGTCTCCATCAAAGGCCAAACTGAGCATGAGCCAGTGTCCTAGACAGATGCAAACAGGCATTTTCTGTATATCACTTCACCAGCACAAACTCTGCCATGGCCCAGGGCATATGAAGATGCCAGCCCAGCTACTCCGAAGGCTCAGGCTCGAGGCCTCTCTGCCAGGCTCCTCCTCTCTTCAGAACGTTCAGGGATTAAGCCCTTCGCCCCGAGTTAGCTCTTTACTGCACACGGGTCTGTAGTCTTTGCTGTCCCTTTCTCCCTCCAGTGCACTCCTTGGCCAGCGCCGCGTGGCTGCTGTCCCCAGCACTCTACCCAGATGACTCTTCTTGTCAAGGCCAATGATGACCTCCGTGCTTATAAACCCGCCCCGCCAGGCCTCTGTCCTCACCTGGGCTGAGCTGTAGGCTGCACTGGACACCGAGCTAACCGCCCCTTCCTTCCTGAGAGACTACCTTATCTTCCAGGACACACCTTCGCCCGGTTTTCCTTCTGCCTCAGTGGTTCTCAAACTTTAGCCTGCACCCCAATCATCTCCTCAAAGCTCTGATTTCCCGGCTCTGAGGCAGGAGGTCTGGGCGAGGCCTGACATTCTGCACTTCTAACCAGGCGTTGCTGTGCTGCTGGGCCCGGGACCCCACTTTGAGAACCACTGCTTCACTTCAGCGGCCGCTTCTTCGCAGGCTCCTTCCGGTTCCTCCTCATCTCCTGGGCCTCGAGGTCCTGCAGGTCCTCGGGGTGCAGTCCTGGGCCTCCTTATTCCCTCTCCTCAGATTCTCTCCCCAGGATCTCTCTTCCAGGCCTGTGGCTTGCACCATCACCTGGTGACTTTCAAACCAATGACTCCTCCTAGACCTTTCCCTGAACCCCACATTTGCACATCCACGTTGCCCAACAGGAGTCTCAAAATCAATATATCCCAAACTCTCGGCCCCCCTCTACTTCTACCCTATGTTCCACCTGATAGGTTCACCGTCTTCCAGTCGCTCCATCAGATATGCAAGTATTGTCCTTGACGTCTCGCTTTCTCTCACCCACTGATTTAACCGTCGCCTTCTGACGCCACCAAAACAGGAATCTCCAAGCTATTCACTCCTCTCCATTCTACCGCTGGGTTCCAAGCCACCACTGTCTCTCAGTTATGCCACTGACTGGCCTCTCTGAAAACCATTCCCTAACAATATTCAGAATGATCATGATGCAATAAGAGCGTTGTCACCCCCTCCCGTAAAACTCCCCACAGCTTCCCGGTACACTTAGAATGAAAGCCCAGCGTGATCTGGCCCCGGGCCACCCCTCAGATCTCAGGCAGTAACTCTCTCCTTTCCTCCCAGTAGCCTCTGGGACACACTGCCCTCTGTGTGTTCCTCGGGTCAGACTCAGGAATGGCCCCCTGTCCTTCCCTCAGCCTGGGGGGCGGGGAGGGGCACTGCCCCTCGTTCTCGGGAGACTTGCTCCTTGTCACTCGGTCTCAGCTTGACACACCGATGTTGTGCTGACCCTCCACCCTACACAGCTGCCTGGTCACTCTCTGCCGGTCACCATGGCCGCTCCATGACCTCGGAGCTGGCAGCTAAGCCCTTCCTACTCATCAGGGATGTAATCCTCAGAGCATCCGCTGGATCATCCTTTCTCGTTCTCTCCATGGCACGCCCCTCTCTTTGATAATAGACTTGCTTACTTTCTTTATTGTTATTATTATTTTAGTGAAAGAGGAGGAGAGAGAAACGTCAGTGAGAGAGAGAAACATTGATCAGTTGCCTCTTGTATGTGCCCCGAACAGGGATCAAGCCTGCAGCCTGGGTAGGTGCCCTGACCTGTAATCGAATCCATAACCTTTTAAGTGTGTGGGACGACACCTAACCAGCTGAGCTCACCGGCCAGGGCACCACTTACTTCCATTGTAAGGCATTGGGGGTGCCAGCTCCAGGACAGAAGAGCCCATACTCACCACTTCACACCAGCACCTGGCACAGAGCAGGGCTTAGTGCAGCGGTCCTCAACCTTCCTGATGCCGCGACCCCTTAACACAGTTCCTCGTTGTGGTGACCCCCAACCATAAAATTATTTTCATTGCTACTTTGTAACTGTAATGTTGCTGCTGTTATGAATCGTAATGTAAATATCTGATATGCAGGATGTATTTAGGCGACCCCTGTGAAAGGGTCGTTAGACCCCCAGAGGGGTCACAACCCACAGGTTGAGAACCTCTGGCTTAGTGTGTATGTGCTGAATACTAATGACAATGTATGTCGGGTACTTACTCTGCGCCAGGCACGCTCCGCTCTGATCACTGGTGTGTTTTCGCTTATTTAATCCCGTGAGGGAAGTACTATGAGAAAACAGGCGTGGGAAGGTGGTCACTAACCAAGGCCATGTGGCTGGGAAGGTGCAGCACTGGGATTGTAATCCAGTCTTGACTCCAGAACGAGCACTCACGCGCTGCACTATGTTGTCTGGGGTTTCGAATTCCCCTTAGCCCTTCAGGGACATCAAAACTCTGGTTTGAGCCCTGGCAAATGTGGCTCAGTGATTAGAGTGTCAGCCCACATCTGAAGGGTCATGGGTTCGATTCCCAGTTAGGGAACTTGGCCAGATTGCGGCCTCAATCCCCAACACAGGGTGTGCAGGAGGCAGCTGGTTGATGTTTCTCTCTCACCAATATTTCTATCTCTCTCTCCCTCTCTCTTCTTCTTGCTTGAAAAATCAATACAAACATATTAAAAACAAAACAATGGAAAGGCAGGGAATGGTAAGAGATCAACCAAAGGACTTGTATGCATGCATATAAGCATAACGCATAGACACAGACAGTAGGGGGGGGTGAGGGCATGTGCTGGGGGGGTGGAACAGCTGGGGAGAGGTCAGTGGGGGAAAGAAGGAGACACATGTAATACTTTAAACAATAAAGAATTAAAAACATGGGAAAAAATGTCCTCAAGTGAGGCGTAACAAAAACAAGCACAAACCACTGGTTTGAGAAACAAAGGTGATGTAGGAGATTTCTGTTGTGGACCAACTCTCCCACTGAGAAAAGCTAGACAAACACCATATTTAAAGCATCCAATGAAGGCATCAGAGGGGTAGCAAGGTAGGTGAGAACTGAGCAACAAAGACCCCTTAGAGAAGGTCAGGGAGGTGAGCCTGACTTGGAGCTCCCTTTTCCTCGAGGCACCTGTCCACTTATGAACGTCTAAGCTGAGCAGAGGGCAAGAGCTGAGCAGCTGGTTAGTATGTTCAAGAAATTATATGACGAAGACACGTACAGATTCCAGCTAAAAATTGAAATTCAAGATGAGGGAGTCTCAGTAAATGACCCAGACTTGCAAAGGGTTATACTCTTGGAGTAGGTGAATTGGAAATATTCCAGCCCTCCAGAAACTGAATCTCAGCGTCTAACCCTTTCATTCACTGATTGAATTAAGGTGTCTGCCTCTTCACTGACATCCTGCCAAAAGCAAAAATAAATTCTCTCTGGAGGAAGATAACATCATTCAAACTCTCACATTATATACTTGGTACAACAGGTTTGGCATTCATTAAGAAAGTATTAGACATATCTGGGGACAAAACTGGATGATTGACAGTGGAGAGAGAGAAAAAATTAATGGCCAGTAGGCCTACACATGTTAAAGTTGCATGGAGTAAATAAACATACACACGAGCGCACACGCACGAGCACAAGGAAAACTGTAGAAATCTGAATAATAAGGTATCAGTGTCAATGCCCTGGTTGTGATATCACACTATCGTTTTGCAGGATGTTACCATGGGGGTAATTGGATGAAGGGCACATAAGATTGTTCTGCATTGTTTCTTCAACTGAATGTGAATCTGTGATTCTCTCAAAATTAAAAGCCTAATTTTAAAAAGATCTCTGTGGGAAATCCATGTGTGTGGAGTGAGACACAGACTTAAAAATAATTGTGGTTAATATATTTAAAAATGTAAATGGTAAATAGAATTTCAACAGAAATGTAAACTATAAAATATAATCAGATGAAACTTCTAGAACTGAACTTGTGGACTCAATAAATAGGTTTAACAGCTGATTAGACACAGCTGAAGAAGGAACTTGTGAATTCTATCAGAGAGCTCAAAAGAAATGATCCAGAGTAAAGAATGAGGGAACAGAGCCAGGGGGAAGAGAGTACAGGGGGAAACATAAGATGAATGCGGACATAGTGGGAAGGTCTAATATGTAAGAAGCCCCCAAAGAAGTGGAGAGAACAAGTTGGACAGGAAAAATATTTGAATAGAAACTGAGAATTTTCCAAAACCATTAAAAGACGTTAAGTCACAGGTTCAAGAATTTCAGGGAATTACAAACATGAGAAATGAAAAAAAAAAACAACAACAACATAAAACAGACAAGCCCACAACTATCATTTTGATAGTGAAACAGCTATAAATCAAAGACATAGAAAAAAAATCTCAAAAGGTCTCAAGGAAAATGGATGCATTACTTTCCAAAGAGCAATGACAAGACCAATAGCTGACTTCTCAGTAGAAGGACAGAAGAAGGAAGATAATCAGAAAGGGTTGGCAAAAAATAGTCAACATGATAAACCTCGGCTGACATGTCTCAGTGGTTGACCTATGAACCAAGAGGTCAGGGCACATGCCCAGGTTGCAGGCTCGGCCCCAGTATGAGGAATGCAGGAGGCGACTGATTAGGGGTTCTCTCTCATCACTGATATTTCTATCTCTCTCCATCTCTTTTCCTCTCTGAAATATATATAGTGATGAAAAGCAAGGACCTACAATTAAGATTATTCTACCCAGCAAAGCTATCATTTAGAATGAAAGGACAAGACAAGAAAAAGCTAGAGTTTATCACCGCCAAACCAGTATTACATGAAATGTTAAAGGGTGTTCAACAAGGAGAAGGAAAAAGAGGAGAAGGAGAAGGAGAAGAAGAAATATGAACAATAAAATGGCAATAAACATATATCAACAACCGAATCTAAAAAGCAAAATGAACAAACAAGCAGAACAGAAACACACTCATAGAGACAGGAAACATTTTGAAGGTTTCCAGATGGGAGGGGAGGTTGGGGGGATGGGTAAAAAGGTGAAGGGATTAAGAAGTACAAATTGGGCCCTAACTGGTTTGGCTCAGTAGATAGAGTGTCGGCCTGTGGACTGAAAGATCCCAGGTTTGATTCCGGTCAAGGGCATGTGCCTTGATTGCGGGCACATTCCCAGTGGGAGGTGTGCAGGAGGCGGCTGATCGATGTTTCTCTCTCATCGATGTTTCTAACTCTCTATCCCTCTCCCTTTGTCTCTGTAAAAAATCAATAAAAAAATTTTTTTTAAAGAAGTACAAATTGGGAGTTACAGAATAGTCATGGGGATGTAAAGCACAGCATAGGGAATATAGTCAATAATCCTATATAATAAAAGGCTAATATGCAAATCGACCGAACAGAACAACCAGTTGCTATGACACGCACTGACCATCAGGGGACAGACGCTCAACACAGGAGCTGCCCCCTAGTGGTCAGTGCACTCCCATACAGGGAGCGCTGCTCAGCCAGAAACCCTGAGCTGGGCTCACAGCTGGCGAGTGCAGTGGCTGTGGCAGGAGCCTCTCCTGCCTCCATAGCAGCACTAAGGATGACTGACTAAGCCGGCAGTCAGACATCTCCCGAGGGCTCCCAGACTGCAAGAGGGTGCAGGCCAAGCTGAGGGACCCTGCCTCAGTGTGCAAATTTCGTGCACTGGGCCTCTAGTATTCTAATAACTATGAATGGTGTCAGATGGGTACGAGATTTATCAGGATGACTACTTTTAAGTTATATAATGTGTAATAATTAGGATAGATGCCTGAAATGAATATAATATGGCTTGTCAACTGTAATTAAAAAATTAAAAATCATAAAAAGAAAAGAAAAATAACACCTTCAAAGTGCTGAAAGGAAGCAACTTCCACCCTAGAATACTGCATTCTCTGAAAAATTTTTTTAAATGAAGATGAAATTCAGACAAAGCAAAACCAGAATACTCACCACCCATGGTTTTTGTTACCAATAGGGCTTCTCTAAAGGACAGACAGGAGGAAGTTCTTTAGGGAGAGGAAATGGTCCTAAAAGGAAGCATGGAAATTCCAATGAAGAGCAGTGGAAAGTAAATATGCAGATAAGTCTAAGTCAATATTGATTGAAAAAAACTAATAACAGTTATGTCCTGAGAGGCTTAAAATTCATGATGGCAGCAGAATAAAAGGTTGCAAGAGGTAAATGCAGTTAAAATGCTTTAATGTCCCTGTATGGTCCCAGTAGTAGTAATCATATTATTAATATTACATTAGACTTTAATAAGTCTGGGATCAATATTATGTTTTCCTAAGGTAATTACTGAAAGGATTATAAAAGAATATGTAACTAACAAGCTACTACAGAAGAAAAATAGAATAATATTTGCATCCCACCATTGCCATAAAAAAAAACAAAAAACAAAAAAAGGAATAATAAAAATAATTCAAAAGAAGGCCCCAAAAAAAGAAATAAAAAGGAACACAGGAAGGGTGGGATTAAAAAAAAAAGTAAGCCAACTGACTTAAACCTAAATTTAATGTAAGTGGGGATTTACATTAAATATAGAAAGATAGACATTATAATTAAAGTACTAATGTTGTCAACTGGATTTTAAATAATTATATAGAGCCCTAGCCAGTTTGGCTCAGTGGACAGAGCATCAGCCTATGGACTGAAGGGTCCCAGGTTGGATTCCAGTCAAGGGCGCATACTTGGAGGCAGCCAATCTATGATTCTCTCTCATCATTGATATTTCTATCTCTCTCTCCCTCTCCTTTCCTCTCTGAAATCAATAAAAAAATATATATATTTTTAAAAAACGAAAACAACACTTCCCCTCCCTATTTATAAAAAATAAGATAATTATATAGTAAGGTGAAATTAAAAGGATAGAAAAATATGTACTATGCCACCACTGACTCAAAGAAAGTTGGTGTAGCTATATTTACTTTATAGTAAACTTTAAGATAGGAAGCATTGTCAGAGTTAAAGGGACATTAGGGTTAGGTTAAGGTGATAAAGAGTCAATTTCTTAGGCTATAATAATTACAAATGTGTGTGCATATATTAACACAACTTCATAATATATATATAAAGTAAAAACTGCCAGAACCAAAAGGAAAAATTGACAAATCCACAATGGTAGTGGTGTATTTTTTTTTTCAAGGTGAGTGTATGTGTGTGTGTGTATGTGTATTAGAGGCCCAGTGCACGGAATTAGTGCACAGGTAGAGTCCCTAGTGGCTGCCATCTACCAGCTGCCGGCTGGGGTCTCCCTTCCTGTGGTTGACTAGCCGGCACCGCCCACCGGACAAACTCCCAGTTGAGGGGACAATTTGCATATTAGGCTTTTATTGTATTTTAGAGTGGATGGGGGAGGGAGAGCTAGAAACATTAATGAAGAAAGAAACATTGTTTGGCTTCCCCTGCACGCCTCCTACTGGGGATCCAGCCTGCAACCCGGGAATGTGCCCTGACCACAGGAATGGAACCATGATCTCCAGGTTCATAGGTCCACTCTCAACCACTGAGCATCCTGGCCAGGCTGTAGTGGAGTGTTTAACACATCTCTCTCAATAACTTATAGGGTGTTAACGTGAAAACATTGAAACCTCTGAAGAATTTTTGTGAGTTTATTTGAGCCAAACTATCGACAATTGCCGGGAAGCAGAATCTCAATGGATTGGGGAGAATGGCGGTTTTTCATCTATTTTTTAAATATATTTTTTATTGATTTCAGAGAGGAAGGGAGAGAACTAGAAACATCAAAGATGAGAGAGAATCATTAATCCACTGCCTTCTGCACACCCCCTACTAAGGATCCAGCCCACAACCCGGGCATGTGCCTTTGACCGGAATAGAACCCAGGACCCTTCAGTCCACAGGCTAATGCTCTATCCACTGAGCCAAACCACCTAGGGCTTCATCTGTTTTTATACATTGCAATCAAAGGACGGGATACAGGTGGGTTACAGAAATCCACTGGTGAAGAGGTGGGAGAAAGTAAAGCGGGGAAACTCTGGGATTGGATAAAGAGTAAAATGATAGACACATACTTCTTTTACTTAGGTGGGTACAGGAGAGTTAACGACAATTGACATGAAAACAATTACAATGAAGGAGTTTGTGGTATCTGTTCTGGCCCCCAGACACATTAGGTTGTGCCCCACGGGGTCCGGAAAAAAGGAAAGTTACAAGTTACTATTTCAAGGATATGTGATCATAGATGCAAAAGGACAGACGGGCTCAGTTAAGGTAAAGGTTGACCTTGTCAGTGAAGATACCGGCCCAGGACGGAACTGCCCACCATAACTGCTTTTAGTTCAAGTTTAATTTCAGACCATCCTTTGTGGGTACTTTAGGTCTCTGAGCTTGCAAGACCGCCATGCAGGCCTTCCCTAGACTTGTCAGGTTAGCATGTGGCCCCTTTCGTCCACAAGGGATAGAAGATAAGAAATTCAGTTATGAATACAGACAATTTGAAAAAATGATTCACAAATTTGACCTAACAGAGCAACTACAGAATAGACATTCTTTTCACCTAAGTAAGAAAACTCCACCCAAACTGACCATGGTAGGTTGAATAACGGTTCCCCAAAGATGTCTACCTCCTGATCCTCAGAACCTGTCACTATGTTTTGTCACACGTCCAAGGGAAATAAGGTTACAGAAGGAAATGGGAGGTACAAATTGGTAGTTACAAAATAGTCACAGGGACGTAAAGCACAGCACGGGGAATAGAATGGCATTGTAATAGCTGTGCATGGTGCCAGGTGGGTGATGGAAATATCGGGGGGTCACTTCGTAAGTGATACAAATGGCTAACCACTGTGCTGCATTGAAACTAGTACACTGAATGACAACTGTAATTGAAAAATGTCCAAAAATTAAGTATGAAAAAAAAAAGATTGCTAATCAGATAATCACGAGATAAGGAGATTAACCGGGATTATCTGGATGGCTCCAAAGCAGTCTTGTTAGACAGAGGTGAAGAGTCTGTGTCGGAGGGATGCAGGAAGTCTCTAGATGCTGGAAAGGGAAGGAAACACTTTCCCCTGGATCATCAAGACAGAACTAGCCCTGGGGCCACCTCGGTGTTAGCCCACTGACCCCCATTTCAGACTCCTGACTGCAGAGCAGTAGAGAATAAGGTTGGTTGTTCCGAGTCCCTGTTTTTCCAATCTCCGTTATTTGCAGCTGATCCCATGGCTAAATGATTCCAGAGAGTCCACTGTCAGCAATTTTAAACAGCAGGAGCAGCCTGGCCATTGTGGCTCAGTGGTTGAGCGTCGACCTATGAACCAGGAGGTTAACAGTTAGATTCCTGGTCAGGGCACAGACCCGAGTTGCGGGCTCCATCCCCCAGTAGGAGAAGCGCACGAAAGGGTGCAGCTGGAATGTAGCCTGTCTTGGGGACTGGCAAGAGCAGAGTCTGAAGAAGTAGGGTAGGGCCCTATCCTCCTCATTCATTCACTCATACAGTCATTCATGAAACATTAACCAAACACCTCTTCTCTGCTGGATCCTGTGTGGAACTCAGGAATGCAGAGAGAAATAGGACAAGGTCCTTTGCTCTCACAGGAGCTCACAGGGGAAGAGAGAGAATTAAACTCAAGAATAAAACACTGGAGAAGGGCAGAGGCAGGAACACGCGCCGGATGAGCTGGAGCACAGAAACCCTTCTGGTTGCAAGGAGTTCCAAAGGGCACAAGCTTTGACCAAAAGTGCATGGGCTCATATAGCCCAAAGGATGAAGGGCAGAGGGAGGGTGTGGGCAGAGAGGGTGCGTGAGCAAAGGCAGGGCGGTGAGAAACAGCATGCAGCCTGTGGAGAGCTATGAGAGTTAGCATAAAAAACGGGGGAAGAAGCAGCAAAGAGACAAAGCCACCCACAGGCTACACCATGAGGTCCTTGAATGCCAGGCAACAGCATCAGATGTCCCCTGATATGCAATGGAGAACCGTGGAGCGGGGGAAGGAACAGTTTGAGAGGAATGCGGTGGTGAAATTTGGGTTTTAGAAGGATCACATGGTCTGTGGTACAGAAGACGGGCAAGACCGCCATTGGAGAGTCCTATTAGACAGTTATTGTGAGAATGCAGATAGAATGCAGAGTGCCATGGACATGACCAGATGAGCTGTCATCAGGGCAGAGTGAGAATTAAGAGCCAGAATCGGCAGGCTGGTGATTGGCTGGAGGTGGGTGATGGTGGGGAAAGTGTGACGGATGAGTCCCTGGTTTCTGGTGGCGGCAACGGGGTGGGTGGTGGAGCCATTTACTGAGGTGGGAGAGCAGATTGGAGGGAGGTGATCGATTCTGTTTGAGACATACGGAGTTTGCAGGGTTTGTGGGATATTCTGGTGGAGATGACCAGGGGGCAGTTGGCTATTTAGGTCTGGAGCTCCAGTGAGAAGCCTAATCTGGAGAGAGAAATACAGGAGTTATCAGAGTCTAGAACACTGACAGTGGAACTATGAATGAGACCCCCAAGGGACTATACATAAGGCAGCAATTCTCAACAAGATATGCATTGCGGGGCGGGGGGAGGGCATAACTCCTGGAGAGTATTTGGAATCACCAGAGGGGCTTTTCCGAAGTCCATGTCCAACCCTCAATTCCAGTAAATACCCAGGAAGTGTGACCAAGAGAAATTCTCAATGATGAGGTGACTTAGGAAGACATTTGAGACCAATGATGAAAAAAAAGAGGGTCAAGGTGGGCACAGAACGCAGAGGAAGAAAACCACAAGAAATCGGGTAAGGAAGAGGCTCAAGGAAATCCAGGAGAGTTAGAGGTGCCCCCAATGCTAGGAACAGCAGTGATTCTCAATTGTGAGTGTGCGCAGGGCGCTTGTGAAAAATACAGATTCCTGCCCCTCACCATCCTAACACACTGAGACCCTGGAATCGGCATTGAAGGCGCTACTTCTGGGGTACAGAATTTCAAGAGGATGGGTATGGTAGGCAGGCTTTGCCAGCAGAGAGGATGGGTCCAGGAAGGTAAAGACTAAACGGGTCTATCAGATCCTGCTCTTCAGGGGGTCACTGGTAACCATGGAGGAGAGAATTTTGGTGGCATCGTGGGAGTGGAAGCCAGATTGCAGTGGGCTGAAAAGTGAATGGGAGGTGAGAAAAAGAAAACGGCAAACGTGGACCCCTTTTAGAGAAATTTGGGTGAGAGGCGGAGGCAAGCGCCTCATCCCCCTCAAAGGCCACCCCCCATCTCCTGGGGAGAGCTGGCAGAGAGACGTGGGGAACTGTGGAGGCTAAGCCAGACATTTCAGGACCCGCAGAAGGCACCAGGGAGGCAAGGTGGGAATCGGCAAGGGGCTAGCGCACCTCAAGCTGCCAAGTCTAAAGCCAAACCCACGGCGCCTGTCTTCTGTGCACCCACTCCGAGTCCAGCCCACTAGCTTCACCACCCGAGCGATCGTTCCACAACCCGCACCTGACCGCGTGCGTTACTGCTGGCCTTGAAACCCCCCGACAGCTCCTTTCCCCAACTCTCACCTCACCCCAGGGAACACCCACATCCCTCTGACTTCTGTGGACCCTGCTTCACTCTGCATCTTCACCACCACCTCCCACTCGCACCCCATCCACCCTTCACCCAGGCCACCAAGTTCCGGAGTGGACGGTGCTCTCCACCCTCATCAGCCTGCTGGTCCTGCACGGACTCGGCCAACTCAAGCACCACCTCTTCTGAGAGTCAGTGACGCCCCCTTGATGAGAATAGCACCTAGCCCACACCTCTGCCGGGGCACAGGTCGAGTGAACTATCCTGTAGCCATTTTGTAGACACAGCTGTCCCCTCCCTGGACTGTGCCTTCTCTGGGACCAAGGTCCTCGTCTTCTTCCTCTTTAAATCGCCAGAACCTGCCCTGACCAGT
>PVJC01024564.1:0-25453 GCA_004026665.1 Murina feae | reverse complement strand
CATTCAATGGACAGTTCTCCCCATCAGAATTACAGGCATATGCAGGAATGAAATGCTCCTCACGTTTGTTTCTTGACTTGTTGCTCAGCCTCGGGAAGTGTGCAGACGTCTGCATGGAAGGTGAATGTTTCCGCGTTAAATTCTTTGGGAGCATAGGTTTCATCAGCCTCCAGAGCAGAAAAGCATGGCCGTCTGTTCACCAATGACTCCGTGCAGCATTTGGTAACTCTGTCGCTCACTGGTGACTTCTCGTGGGACACGCACAACCAGTTCAAGACCACGGACAGCTGAAGATCAGGGAGTAGAGCAGAAATTCAAAAGAAGCATAATGAAAAGTTTTCTTAAACTCCTACTTTCTGATGGACCAGAAGACGTGTTGTATTTTAACTAGCAACACCTAATGCAAGGTTGATCTCACTTATACGTGGAATCTAATGAATAAAACAAACTGATGATCAACATAGTTCTTCCTTGGAACAGGCTGATGAATCTCAGAGGCAAGGCGGGGGTTGGGGGGCAGGAAGAGATTTGCCAAAGAACTTGTATGCATGTATATGCGTAACGGATGGACACAGGGAATAGTGAGGTGAAGGCCTGGAGAGGGGGCAGAAGTGGGAAGGAGGGGGGTCAATGGGATAAAACAGGGAAATATCTGTAATAATTTCAGACATAAAGATAAAATTTTTAAACAGTCTTTTGTCTTTAGGTGTCTACATTTGCAGAATAATCCATGTCTACATTTGAGGAAATAATTCATTAAAATAATTTGAGGTGATTCCTAAGACATGTGTGGGAATGGGAGAAAGCAATCTTATACTGATACATTAAAGGGAAGACCCCACCCCAAAAAGTAAAATTTTTTTAAATGCCAAGATGAAGCATTAAATATTCATGGAATTTTTCAGAATAATTTATCATCTTCAGGGTCTTGTCTCAATCCTCATTCTGATGGTCAGGATAATGTAGGCAACACATACACACACACACACACACACACACACACACACACTCCTGCTTCTGAAAGTTAACTTTATAACTATCTAAATGCAAAATTTGTCATTATTGACTTATTATATTTTAAAGGACTCACATAGTCTTCAGCACAACCCATTCTTTTTACTTCTGGAAGCTTACAGCAGTAACTGCCCACTCTGCCTAGTTTTCTTGAGACATCCACAAGAGTTGGAGTTGACACTTGGGGTAATTTCTTCGTGTAACGAACTAACAGCCTGTAATAAAAGACTTTGTATTTTCAACCAGGCAAGAAACTATTTTTTTCTAACATAGTAGGTGAAGCAAAGAACCATTATACAAAATCAATTACAATTATTTTCCATTCATAAAATTTTCTCCATCTTTTGGTTGGTGGGGTAGAATTGGGGGAAGACCTTGTCCTAAGCAACGAGGTAATCCTAACTTTGAATTCCAGCTGTGCTGTATAATTTTAGGAAAGTGATTTAGCTTACTATAATTCAGTGACATTGATGCATTTATTAATTGCTTATTTCTTTCAATAAAACCTACTGAGAGTTTAATATGCGGGGGTGGGCTGAAGTAGGTTTACAGTTGTTCATATGGAAAAAGACAAGCAGGTTAGGATTATTACTACAGCTTTATTAACTCTCTGTTTAGCTTACTCACAACTGTAATGCTACTCTTGCCCACCTCTGTATAATAGCACTGTGCTAAATTAGAAAGATATGGATGAGTTTTCTTGTCTATAAAATGAGAGGGTATGTGCCTGACTTAATAGGAATGGTTCAGGGATTAAAAGACAAAGAATGCCATCAACCTGGCATGAGATATAGCATGTAACAATCCTTTATTAGGAATTTCAACTACCATTGAAAAGGCAATATATGGCTGTAATCTACTCAAGGGAAGAGACGTGTTAATTATTGCTGTCTCTAGCACCTACAGTTAGAAGAGTGATGACATGACTAGGTTGAACAGTAAATATCTACCTAATGATGTGTCCCTCCTTTGTCTTTACCTCCACAAGTAAGGCTCTATTAGATCAGGATATTATTCATCAACTCATATATTACAGTACTCCTTGAGTCACTGCTATTCAAGTCCAACTATTTGCTATTCTAGAAAGCATTGCTGTCTTTTTTTCTTTCTTTTTTTTTCTTTTTTTGTCCATAAACTAATACTTAACCTTCTGAGGGCATCCTCAGTTCCTATAGCAAAATATTTAATATTTTCCTTCCCAGTCTCAAGAGGCTAATTTTTTAAACTGAATTCAAATATAGGTCTCTTCAACCCATCAACTATTTTATCTCTCATTCTCCAGTCTTTCTTGATGGAGAAGGATTAGAAATATATACTATATTTTCATGATTAAAAGTTCTATGACAGGTGCTATAAATATGCTAATATGCTAATTAGACTGGACATCCTTCTGGATGTAGCTGGGGCTGTGAGGCTGAGGTGGCCACTGTGGCAGGCTGAGTCTCTTGAATAAATTTCATGCATCGGGCCTCTAGTGTATGTGTGTGTATGTGTGTGTGTCTTAAAAATTACAAATTGATTTCATGTGGAATCTAGTAAACAAAATAAACTGATGATTAAAATAGATCCAGAGACATGGGAACATGGAATAGACTGGCGAATCTCAGAGGGCAGAGGAGGGGGACAGGAGGTGATTAACCAAAGAATATATATTCATATATGTATAACCCATAAACATAGAAAATAATGTGGTGAAGGCCTTGGGAGAGGGGAGTGGGAAGAAAGGGTAAAATGGGGGGAAAAGATAGGGAAACTTTAAGACTCAACAATAAAGATAAATTTTTATAAAATTAAAAAAAACTACAAATTGATCAAGAATGACATTAGTCAAAAACAAAAATACGTACGCATTTTGGAAGCCATATTCTCCAAGGTTTTCAAAGGTTTCACAATTTTTTGTGACTAATGCCTTTGGCTCATCCACAAGAGGCTTAAGTTCATCAAACTGAGAAACAAAAGAATAGTGTTTACAGGGTTCCACCCAGGGACCAGATGCAGGATGTTTTTTGCCCCTGTAGGCAGAATGAGAGCCTTCTTCAACACTTCTGCCCAGCCTTTGATGCCAAACCTGTCACAATACATCCACACTGCATAGTATGTGATTAAGAATATTCAAGCTCTGGAGTGTGACTGCTGGTTTTTAAGCAAGGTCATCCGACTCCTTTTCTAGTTGTGGAACTTCACTTCTGATTACCAAGTTTTAGAAACCTCACCTCTAAAATGGGGGTGAAGATCGCACCGCCCTGGAGAATGCTCTGTAAAAACCACCTGAGCTAATAAACTTACAACAGTTCTTGGAACACAGTAAAAGCTCCATAAATTATAGCTGTGATTATAAGCACTATTATTTTTAAGCCGTCTCTCCAGTTGTATCCTAAGCTCTCTGAAATAAGAGATTATATCTTGGACATAGGATCCAGCATGGTGCCTGGCATATAGCAGGTTCTTGGTAAAGGAAAAAAATTTGGAAACCACTCCACATGTTGAAAATGTTAATATCCTAAACCTGCTAAAAATCCCATTTTAGCATAGCAAAATATATTAAAAATACTCCAGAACTGATTTTCTCAACTTACTACATTTCTTATAAAACCATTCCTAAAACTTCTCAAAAAGATTTTAAAATATTCTAAATAAATAGATTTCCCAACCTTCCTTAAGATACTAATTTTTGATACTAGATAAATCTTGAAATCAGCTTAATTTTCTTCATATCTAAGTTATATCATTTTAAATTTACATTTACTTTATCTTATTTTGTTCTCAGGACTGTGAAAAAGAGGAAAGATGTGGTCAATATTTTTGAAATCAGAGTTTGCTCTTTCCTGAGCCTTTTTTTTTTCATAGACTACTCTAGTTTTTATTAACTAGTCTATTGGGGCCATTTTCCCTAAAATGTTTAAGAGCACAAAATTGAAATTATCTCAAGAGAATATCTCAATTGCATTATATAACATATTGCTTTCTAGCATTAATTTTATCTCTTATTATTGGAATCACCAGTCAAAGGTTTTTGAGAAACCTACCACTTTGGAAACACATGCATGAGCATCATCGGAGGCACAGCACTTCTCCAGTGTAGCTTCATATCCCTTGGCAAGTCTCAGGAGCAATGAGACAGCATAGTCAGGATGCCTTCTTGAGTACTCATACAAAAACCTAATCAAGATGAAAATAAAATAGACTTAGTTGAATAAAAAAGCAAGAAAAATCACCTACCTAACCACAAGCATGACTCATACCCCAAAGGTTAGATTTGACCAAACACATGCAATAAAGCTTGGTGGCTAAGGGCTAGGGTTCAGAGTAAAGCTACCTTCATTCAAATTTGTGCTCTAACACTTATTTTACTATATCACCTTAGGCAACTGGTTAAAACTATCAGAACCTTAGTTCCCTCCTTAGAAGGTGGATTATAAGAAACCCATGTCATAATGTGTGCATAGCGCACACTGGCACATATGAAATGTTTGATCAGTGATGCCTGTTATTATATCTATTTTGTTTGATTTAGACTACATCTCCAAAAGGTATAGATAGATAGATAGATAGATAGATAGATAGATAGATAGATAGATAGATATTCTTAAGTTTTTAGTTTCCTCTCTGTATGAGTGAAATCTTGAAGGGCATATAATTTTATAAAATATTATTTAGTGCACAGAATACTATTATAATCCAATAATAACATTTAAAAGTTTATCACCACTTACTGATTACATATAATCATTTATTTTATCATTTAATTGTATGCTGCCTTGTCATGCTACTGAACATCTGGCCTTCACAAATTAAAGTACCTGGTAGCAGACTCCATACTTCTCTTTATAGATCTATTCTGCTGTCAGATAGATACAGAGATATAAATGTGTATGACTTATATTCATCCATGTGTGTCATGGTAAGTTCAAGAACTACTCCTTAAATAAATAAGCTAATAATATATATATAATTTACATATACACAAAATGTTTCTAGAGGTATTTCCAGAAATATTCCTAAGGAGCAAAGAATAAGGAGGAGGGGTGATAGAAAATTCTACTTAACTACTTTGTACTCTGCTCTATTGATTGAGATTTTGCCATGAGCAGATATTATTTTATGAATATTTTAAATACTAATTCATTTTTCCAAAATATTTTAAAGGCTCAGAGAAGGAAGGATAAAGTAGCACTTCAGGCAGCAATTGTAACAACTCCAAAGGAAAGCCCAGAACTTTATAAATCCTCAGAGCCATGGAAAGCTATGAAAGGATTGCTCTTTGTCCACTTACGTGCCCAGGAAGACATCTTTTGCCTCCTTATAGTTTTTGCAAACATCCTTATCATCAACAAAGTCAGCATTTAATGAGGGCAAGTCAGCAGGCAAATCATCATTTTCCACCTCAGCAAGGCATTGAGATTTTTCCAGCACAGGCTTATCACAACAGGCCTTCAATTTGCTGGAGACTGAATCTTGATTTTCACACATGTACTTGGCAAGATCCGCCTGTGAGCAAGTTGATGAAAATTATTGAAAGTAAACTGACATCCCTATACTTTTCTCCAGACTTTTATTATGTTGACAGAACATGGCCACTGTATTCTAAGACCATGTACATACCAACCTGCCTTCTATGAACATTTTCAGTTTATGCTCAGAAATCTGGAGACTCAGAACTACTAAAATATTTCCACTTGCTTAAAACCTAGTCAGTAAGAGTTATTTACTACATTTATATTTCTATTGTTAAGGCACTTAAGTTTCAAAATTAAAGCCCAATAGTAGAGGGCTGGATGAAAAAGATGTGGGGATTAAGAAATTCAAATTTGTAATTACAGACTAGTCACAGAGATGTAAATTACAGCACAGGGAATATAGTCAATAGTATTCTAATGACTGTCTTTAGGGAACATCAGGGGGCTCATCTGTACTATGAAGTAATTGATTTTCTAACCACTGTGCTGTACACCTGTAACTAATACAGAATAATTCCATATATATATAGCCATCCCAGTATTGTTTTTCCAAATATTCCCCAACATTAAATGCAGGCATTTTGAAAGCAAATAATAAAGTGCAAGGGATTTTTGGAAAATGAGTCAAGAGCATAGTCACAGGCCCTACTTACACATGGAAATTTTGTGTAATCTGCCTTAAATTTTCCAGAAAGTGTTCTGAGAGATTAGGATTCTGATATTTGGTCATGTATTTACATTTTGGAGACAAAGATATAGTGCTAAATATTTGTATATTAAGGGAGGATATGTAGAGAAAAGTTACATGATATGCAACTCTTCAGGTACCAGCACTTCTCCAATTCTACCCAAGTCCCCAAAATTTTTCTTAGTAAACTACCTTTTCAGCTGTCCCACTTCAATTTAAGCTTTAGTTCTCAATTAGAATACAACTGAAAGGAATTAGGAATTAGGAATGTATTTATCAGATCATTTTGTGAGTGGGATAGCCAGGTTTACAAAATAATAAATAAATAAATAAATAAATAAATAAATAAATAAATAAATAAATAAATAACATGCCACAAGGGAGGAAAAGAATTGAGCATACTAGACATAGAAGACAATGTCAATTCACTGTCAGCTGTCGCCAATTATACTAAGCAACTTCATTGTACCCACTGAGCATGTTACCAAAGCAAAGTCACCAAAGAGCACACTGAGGATTCCTCACCCTGTCGTCTGCACATTCGAGCATGTCACCTGAGCAACATTCCTTGTTGACTTTGGTAAGATCTGTCACCAGCTTGGAAACCTCCATAAAGTCAGCATTGGGAAATTTCTGGCTCATGCGAGCAACAGACCTAAAAAGAAAATTCATCCATCACAATTTATTAACATCCAGTATTTTATGTGAGAGCACTAGGAAAATACTGCTTTTAACAAGAAAACTCAGGACAAAATGAAATAGAGAAATAATTTGTAAAATGCATTCATTCTTATTTTAGTGCTATTTCTAAATGGAATTGTTATCTTAGGGCAAAATGTTTCTTGAGGGCAGAATTCTCTATTCTAAATGTGTGTGGCAGGTAGAAAAAAAAGTCAGAAATTCATAAAACCAGAAATCAAAGAGGCATTCTGAAAGAGGTGACATCTAAGAAGCACCTGGTTTGGAGCCCATATCTGACTTCCAGATCTGATTTTATTGCTTATTATCAGTGTGATCCTAGGATAGTTACTTAGGATCTCTGTGCTTCGGCCCTGGAGAGACACACAGCATGCTGCATCAAAGGATTGTGGTGAGAATGAAATTAGAAGATGCGTAGAAAAGCACTTTATAAACTGGAAAGGACCACACAAATTCCAGTTATCCTTGTTACCAATAAAAAGCTTCTTCTTGAGTTCCAAAGCACACTGAGAAAATTGATTTCATATATTTTCAAGATTATAGAGTCTAACATTTTTATCAAGAAATTGATCCCGCACAGTCTCTAAGCCTGATGACAAGATATGAAAGGCTAATATCCACAAGCTTTCACAAATCATTTCAGACTTGCATAAATCTGATAAAAGGCACTTCTTTGCCAAAACCAGTCACAGCTTGTTTAACTGTGCATTGTTTCACATTGGATGATTTCATTTAATTATTTGTTAGATTTTAATGTGTAGATGATAGACATGACAAGCAAAGATAGTACAAGTGATGGTTTCTAGAAACCTTGCAAATGTCTGTTATTCTGTCTTCTGTTCATGTTGATTAACTGTTGACTAGCAAATGAGGAATTGGGATGAGGGTAGGAATGAGATTCTTGGCTCAGCTGTTGAAGGATACTCCTAGAACCAGCTAAGTAATATAAAAATAGAAGTCCAGGCAAAAACAATAAATTAAGAACGGAGCTGGAGCTATGAGAAAATGAGATGTGATCTTGATAGCTAAATTTAATGATCATAACTTAAAAAACAAGCAGATTGTTTCATTACAGGGAGCTGGGGGCGGGGACAAAATTAAATAACAGACTCTGACTACAACAGTATAAAAATCATGGACCATTAGAATAAAGTCCCTATTAAAAAGGTGAAGAGATTCAGTACAAAATGGCAGTAACAGAATAATTATGGGGACATAAAGTACAGCCTATGGAATATAGTCAGCAATATTCTAATAACTAAACATGGGTACAAGATTTATCGGGATGATCACTTAGTAAGTTACAATGTCTAATCACTGGGGTACATATGAAACTAATATAATATTGTATGTGAACTGTAATTGAAAATAACAATTATCTTTAAAAAATAAGATCTCTAGTCTTTATAAGTAAATGGGAGTTTAAATAACTGTCATAGAATTACCAAAAAATGATATCCTCTAATTTTTTCCACTTTGAAAACATAATAAAAATAATGATGAATGGTCAATTATGCTCTGATTTTTCACTTCTGTTAAATTTCTGCCTTTTAGATAACAAGAAGGATATACATGAAAGCACTGCACAAAAACTCATATTAATGTTCCCTGACCGGATGGTCAGTTAGTTGGAGCATCATCCCATGCCCCAAAGGGTTTCGGGTTGATTCCTGATCAGGTCACATACCTAAGTAGCAGGTTCCTGCCCTGATTGGAAAAGCACTGACCCATGTTTCTCTCTCACATCTCTCTCTCTCTGTCTCTCTCTCTCTCTCTCTCTCTCTCTCTCTCTTGCTAAAAAAATCAATAGAAACATATCCTCATGTGAAAATTAAGGGGAAAAAACTCATATGAAAGTACAATTTCAACTGAACCATCATCGTTTACATCATTATAAAACACAAAAATTAAATTTTAAGTACCATGCTTTGAAAGCTCTGTCTCCGAATTTCTGGAGACTGGAACACTTCAGTCTCTGTCTGGCACCTGCAACCATTACTTTTTCCTTCAAGGCATCCATCTGCAAAAAGAAATAATTTTGAAAATATATTTTAAAACTCTATATGAAACACCTCTTCCTAAGTTCAGATAAGACTATGACAAATTAAATTTTAAAGACATATTATACACCTAAATTCCCAAGTATTCACCATTGGCAAATAATTAATGTGCTATGTAGTTGGAGGAAAAATCAGACTGGTCATAGTGGATGCCCGTAGGTAGTGAACAGCCAGCATGGAAGCATTGCCAGGGAAAAGGGAACTGACAGGAAAGGTAGAAGAACTAAGATGCTAGGGAATATAATTTCACTGATTTCTTAATTTTGCATAAATTCATTTCAATCCCTCCTTCACCAACTCTCACATTAATAAACCCCCTAGAAAAGATGATGAGTACATAATAAATATTTATGAAATGAATGAAAAAACCCAGGCTTCTAGAAGCAGTGAAATTCTCCACTTTGAACTCCTCCACCATAGGAAAGATTCATGAAAAGATAAACAAAAACTGTGGCCCTTTGCTGTGCAATTTTACAAATTAGTTTCTCTATCCTATATAGTAAAAGGCTAACATGCAAATTGACTGAACAGCAGAGCGACTGGTCACTACGACCCACACTGACCACCAGAGGCCAAGATGATCAATGCAGGAGCTGTCCCATGGTGGTCAGTGCACTCCCACAGGAGAAGCACTCCTCAGCCAGAAGTCAGCCTCACAGCTGCTGAGCACAGTGGTGGTGGTGGGATCCTCTCCTGCCTCTGTGGCAGCACTAAGGATATCTGACTGCCAATGGGGAGTGGGACTAAGCTGTCAGTCAAACATTCCCCAAAAGCTCCTGGACTGTGAGAGGCCACGGGCCAGGCTGGGGGAACCCCCACCCCCGCAAGTGCAGGAATTTCGTGCACTGGGCCTCTAGTTTCACTATAAAAAAGAAGAGGGTATTTAGACACATACACAGTGGTTCTCTATGAAAGCCACTGGGGTAAAACTTAGAAGGAGGAATAAGGATGTCATAGGCCTTCAGAGAGGGTGAAGAATCTTTGGGGTTAATAAAGTAAGGAAGACTTTTTGACCAGGTAAAGAAGTTTGTATCAGAGACTTAGGTGCCTACACAAGATGTCCCAAATCTAAGGTTTGAGTCTCAACTGGCTCTTCCTTTCTGCTGGGCATACCTTTGGGCCCAGGCAGGCAGCCTTGTCAGCAGCTTCGCAGCATTCTGTCAAAACTCCTTTATATTCCTGAGCATAGTAAAGGAGCTCTGGGCCATAAAAGAAAGGATGTCTCCTGGCAACTTCATATAGGTACCTACATTTTTAAAAAGAAGAAAAGGCAGTCATTTTTTCTGTAGCAGACAAGATTACAGGGACAATTATTATCAATAATTTCACTAGAAACTCCAAAACTCAAACACATCTAACCTACCAATTAAACCAATTTGCACAGGGCGACCTTGCCTTTGTCATTTTTTAAGGCAATAAGAAGTTTAAACTTATACACACATATATAAAGTAAAATAAAGTTAATTCTGAAAATAACCAAAGTTAATTCTGACAATAGCCAAATGAAGTTAATTCATAATATTTTAATGTGGACACCCTAAAGGAGTGAACTAGCATGCGGGTATTGCCAGGGAAAAGGGAACTGTTAATGTTTTCCACACAGAGCATATCCTCTTTTAATGAATTCCAACGGATGATTGATCAAATTTTTTATTGTGTAAAATTTTATAGCATTAAATAATAGTTTTTTGAATTTGTCATTAGAACAAAAGCTTCTAAGTCTTAATGTTGAAAGTATTTTTATAGTAGTTGTTATGAGTCTTGACCTATTTTATAATTTTTAATGTTAAAGCACAGATATCTGATTCCTGCCCTGGGTGGGTGGGTCAGTTGGTTGGAGCATCCTCTCCTACACCAAAGTTTGGGGGTGGGGGGCGTTGATTATGTGGGCAACCAATCAATGTCTCTCTCTTTCTCTCGCCCTTTCCCTCTCTCTAATCAATAAAAATATACCCTCTGGGGAGGATTTTAAAAATCTGAGTACTCACTTTCCCAACAATTTCTGGTTATTTTCTTTAAAGGCAGCACACATTGCGTCGGGCTCTGGTCTCACCAATGGAGGCAGGTTGGGGTTATCATCCTTGTGTTTCAGGAAGCATTCATTTCTCTCAGGTTCTTGTTTTGCACAGCAGTCGGCCATGTCACCATAGGTGTCACGAAGAGATGCGACCGTACACAATTTATCTCCGAAAAGGGTGTGCTAAATGGATGACAGAGGCTTCAAATTGCTAGGCAGTGTTTTATTTTTATTTTTTTTACACCCAAAGAACAGTATTAAAAATGTTATATACTGGTAAATCTTGGCAAGGAAATGATATAACAACTCCTCTTTTTTTCTCATGTTTGGAGAGTTTCCCCTGACTTGATGAACTATGTGTAATTTTTTAAGAAGTAATTATCACACTATTAGTTACAGTGGATAAAACAGAAAGGCACATTAGAGAAGAAAGTGAATTTAAATACACTATGGCCATTGTGTGTGGTCTTAATAAAGAAAAGCTTTAGAACTGTAGGCATAGTTAAAATGTCTCTGTCATAGAAGAAATGACAGAAGCAGTACCAATTTGTGAGTGTTGCTTACAAATATGGTCATTTAGTAATAATAGAGAAACCCAAAATGGGGTGTTTTCCCTTTGTAGTGCTCAGGGTTACTTAAAATAAGAAGAAATAACATTCAACATCATAATGTACTTACAAGTGACTTGTCACAATTTTCAGCTGACTCATCAGCAGCACATGTTTTTGCAAACTCAGTTACTTCATTTACTAACTTTACATGTTCTTCAAATGGGCATTGCTGGAGATACTGAGAAAAGGTAACCAGCACCCTGAAACACAGGACATAAACAAATTTGGTATAATAAAACTTTAATATAAAATAGGTTGCTATGCTGAGAACAAATTGTGTTATCAGTATATCTCCTATAGTATTTTTTGCATCTTACTATTATCCTGAAAGACTATGCACATCAGCAATCATCTGATGCCTAAACAGGTATATGTGGTTTTTTAAGCAAAAAGAATATGTTTCCACCATAATTAAATATATATGTGAGTAGATGAACACATGCCAAGCAAGCAAGCAACCTGCATTCTAAACAGGAATAACTGTTAAGAGGAGGGGCGTTGCATAAGCCCTTGCACTGTTTAAAACAAAAAACAAAAACCATACGCACATCTCCTTTAGTCAGGCTATAGAATGAGATTGACCTTTAAGAATAAACTATTTCCTCATTCTTTACTACCTTAAAAACATGTTAAAATGTTCTATGGAAATGACAGATCTATTTGCTGGGAAAGGAACCATATTTGAAAGTCTTTCCCCTCAATCAAGCTTATGTAAGAGTTCCAGAGCTCCTACACTTCCCCATACAGGAGTTATCAGCCACGTGTGACTATATAGTTAAATTAATTAAAATTACATACAATTTAAACTTTTGATCCTCAGTTGCACTTGCCAAGTTCAAAGTACTCAACAGCCCTGTGTGGCCAGTGGCTAGCACATTGGTCAACACTGATATGGAATATTTTCATGAATGCAGAAAATTCTACTGGAAAATACTGTTTTAGAGTCCGGACTTTTCTTTTTTTTTTTTGACTTTTCATGTAGATCTTTATATGAGTCATGAATGTGCTGATAGATTATTAACATATTCATGTTAGTGTGAGCAATTTTTAAATCAGCATAATACAGAAGATAAACTTACAAACACTGGAAAGTGTATCACTATAACCAAAAAATAAAATGTATGACAGGTGAATAAGATATTCAAGAACATGATATTAATTATTTTTTATTTTAAAATTATAATTTTAATAGCAAAGTTGTAATCTTTTTTAAACCCGTATTTTTTTATTTTTTATTACTTAAAATATTACAAAGAATAGTACATGTGTCTCTTTTTTTTCCCCTTGACCTTCCCCTGGCCTCCCCTCCCCCCAGTGTCTTGTGTCCATTGGTTATGTTTATATGAATGCATAAAAGTCCTTTGGTTGGTTGATGACAGGGAAATGTAAGAACTTCAGAATAATAACCAATGCTCTTAGAAACATTAAATTTGACTCTTCAATATTTTAACTTACAGGCCTCTGAAATGTTCTTCTCCTAAATCCTTAAACCGATGAGCAAGCTCACTCTTGTCTGTTGGGGAAAAAGATTTGTTTAAATACTTAATAAAACAACTGGTTATGATATTAGTTTTTATGTTGACTTAGTATTCATTTGCTCAAAAATATTGGGATGACACTGAACTATTTCTTCTGCTTTTAAACAAGAGATGTTCAATCACCAATGATACTATTTGAAAAATCATTAAATATTTATAGCGTTAGATTCAAACTTGGATAAGATATAATGCTACTGAGAGGACAGTACGAAGGAAACAATAATAATACAAATTTTATTTATAATACTAACAGCACAGGTTGTATTGTTTTAATGCATCAAGGTGCAGTGACTAGGGCTTTGGCAATTTCAAGTTATGAATTCTATCTTCAACTAATTCTGTGACACCTAAGTCCCTCTATGTCCTATCATATGCAAAGGGAAATGACAGTCCCCACCTTCTTTTTCACTTAGGATGTTAGAGTTATAACTTCCTATAGTTTCACAAATACAAAATATTGTCAGTCTAGAAATTAACGCTAAAGGAAAACTTACT
Organism: Murina feae; assembly: GCA_004026665.1. Taxonomy (NCBI): domain Eukaryota; kingdom Metazoa; phylum Chordata; class Mammalia; order Chiroptera; family Vespertilionidae; genus Murina; species Murina feae. The sequence continues at coordinate 11,874 of PVJC01024564.1, read as the reverse complement.
TCTTTAAAGTTGCATCGTTTACTGAAACTTTCTTTTACTGGTAAAATGAAATAAATTTGAACAATAGAAAAATAGAATTCTTACGTGCATCTCGACGAAACACACCCCTGGAGTAAGCAGAGCTGAAAAGAAAGAGAACACAAATAAAGGTTACCCCCTTCATCGTGCCAAAGGCTGGTGGGGTTGAAGGGAAGGTAGGATGAATGGAGAGAAATTAGCACTAATATACTTCTTTAACCGATCATTGTAGATTATTAACTAGACTCATCTGTGTATTTCATTGGCTCTCAACTGATTACAAAATTCATAATGTTCTTGCCAAAAAATTGTTTGACTAATTCCCTTGCGTATGTTTGCCGTCTGCACCTGTTTTCTCCACAAGACCTTGTCAGTTCATTCAAGTTATGTAAAACATCTTATCAAATTTTACCTAAGAGTTTAAACAATTTGTACCTATCATTCGTTACCATGTTCTTTGTCTGTGATTAACCATTTGAACATTTTAGTTTTTAATATTTGCAAAAATTTAGCCAAACCAATGACTCCGTATGGGAACAAGACGTGCTAAAAGAGCTAAGCTCTGAACCATTCAGGTATTATTTTATAATGAATATTGGAACCAGACTTGTCCTTTAGGTCACAGATGAATAGAAATAAAAGAATGTCTGCCTATAGAATTATTTCCATTGGAGAAAATTATTTTTAAAACCTGATATCTTAAATTAGAATAGAAAACAGAAAACCATTCTAATTTTCTAAATAGAGAAAATGATTCTCTTTTGGATAAATTACGCCAGCTTTTCTTTAGCTTCTGAGAATGAGTAGATACCTTTTATTTGAAGTTGGTGTTTAGCCCTAGCCTTTTTTTAGTGAGTTTCCAGGAAAGACTTGATCAAACAGGAAATATTTATAATTTGATATAATTTTATTACTAATTCTCAAAATTAGCCTTCGTCATGCATACCTATACTTTGTGCATATTTTTCATTTAATAAATTAAAAGAATAATATTTGCTTCTCCAATCATTTTGCACTGAAATATCATATTGTAATACAATAGTAAAGAGGGAAAACCAAAAAAAAGTCATTCATCATGATTTTAGAAGCTGATCATGGATTTTCCTATATTCCATGAAGATCCCATAGTTCTCAAATATAAAAATGAAAATTCTCGAACCTTTCCCTACAGTACCAATAAGGTGTATTCCTTGTGCATATCCTTACTAAAGCTTAATAAATGGTTATAAAGTTAAAATATTTTATTCTTAATACTATCTTCATGCTTAACGTCTATCTCAGTTGTTAAGCAATGCTTTAGCATTTGCATTTTGTGGATTCCTAAAGTAAGAATTCCAACATTTTTTCTACTATGCAAATGTATTCTATACTGAGAAGAATAAACCACATGAATATTAGTTATTTCTAAATACTCTGTTCTTCAAGCTTTTAAATTCTTATGTTATCAAAGGACTCTAGCATGAGAACAAATGCATACATTTAAACCAAGAGTTATAAACATGGCTTACAGGGTCTAGTTTTAAGTAAGTAGGAAACGAGCTCCAGTGATTTTTAAATGTTTTCCATTTTACAGGAGAGTAGTTAAGAAAGTTGCTTGTTATGGAAAGAATAGTAGTGCACTGATCATTTAGAAGAGAAAAAAATACCTAATTGAAATAGAAATATAACTGGGAATTAAACCTGAGTTTTTAACCCTTTGCTCTTTGTTTTTCCATTCATTTTGATAGGATGGAAATGGCATAGTATTGAAGCAGATGAAATAACTCCTTGGACCAGTCCCCCACTTCTTTGTACTCTGAATCATAACCTTAAACTTGCACTCTTCTACTACCCTGGGTATTTCTGAACCTTCTCACCAAGTCATTCAAACCAGGTTCCTCTCCATCTGGCCATCTTCTTGGTCCAGCCTTTATGCGGTCCTCTTCTATGATAGACTACCACTTCTGAGTCGCCTCCTCTTAGAAATAAAGTGAAACATAGGCATAAAAATGTGACAACAATATCTAGTAATAGCTACAGTAATAGCTACAGTATCCTAACAGACAACCATGTAACCCAAAGTCTTTAGAAAATAGGAGAAATTTGATTTCATTTGGAGAGAAAAATAAAAATGGGAAAATCTTTCCTTAACATTCTCCCTACTGTACTATGGACATATGCAGATCTTACCTATCCATGAAGGGCCTGGGATGTTTTCAAAAAATTACAAGACTATTAAGCATCAGACTAACCGACTGAACATGGTGAGAGATTTATTTATTTACTTGTGAAAAATATATTTCTCATTTTTAAAAAACTTTAAAAATGAATTGTTCAAAATGTATGGAATGGGCATAGGCATTTCTAATGCAAAATCTAACTATAATGTAATCCAAATATCAATTTTCCTCTCATCTCCCTCCATAAATCATCCCTCCCCCAATATTTCTTGCATTAGGAAGAAATATAGAATTTGCTGAAGAATCCAAATCTCCCCTGGCAGGAGGGTCCCATTCTCTGCCTTTCCTCATGTTCACTGGGCCTCTGGGATTGACATCTAACACCTCCCAAATATACTAACAATTTACTTCAAATTTCTCTCAGCTCCTTACTCTACAGCTTAGTGCAACTCCATGTCAATTTCTAGCTCCAAACTCAAACATGTAGATCTGTATGTATCTCTACACCATGTGAGTCATGCTGGATTAAATTATTTTTAAGTATATTTTTATTGATTTCAGAGAGGAAGGGAGGGGGAGAGAGAGATATAAATATCAATGATGAGAGAGAATCATTGATCAGCTACCTCCTGCACACCCCCTACTGGGGATCAAGCTTGCAACACCGGGCATGTGCCCTTGACTTGAATCAAACCTAGGACCCTTCAGTCTGCAGACTAACGCTCTATCCACTGAGCCAAACCAGCTAGGACTGAATTAAATTATTTGTAAAGACTTTCTACCTTGAACATCCTATGATTCCATATTTCCCATATTACAGTATGTTAGAATGAGAAGAGGACCTGACTGATAGAATGACCATACAAGTATCCCCTGCTTCTCAATAGTTCGCATTTCCCCACTTGGCTTTTACAAACAAACAAAAAATAACTACATTAGTACCTGGTTTGGTTTTTTACATTATTATTTTTATATGATATGTTTTCAATGATTTTAGAGAGAGAGGGAGGGAAAAAGAGAGAGAGAGAGAAACAATCAGTTGCCTCCCATATGCGCCTTATCTGGGATGGAACCCGCAACTGAATCAGTAATCAAACCCACAACCTTTATGTGTACGGGAAGATGCTCCAACCAACTGAGCAACCCGAGCAGGGCAGCATCTGATTTTTAAAACAAAAAAGAAATTTGTAAAGGATTTCTGCTTTTACAACAAAAATGGTGAAAACTGAAAACGGCGGTCAGCATTTGTTTTACCAAGAGCCCTTATACAGGTAACACATGCCCCAGCAAAGAGAGTGGCACTTCAGCTCCTTTCCCAGGAACTGTCCTCATCCCCTCAGGATCAAGCCCACAGCTTTGAACATCTGTGCTCTATCTAGATTTATTTTGTGCATCAATTAGCAAGATGTGTCCTAAGGTATCAAAAAAGCCTAAGAGAGCTGGTAGGGATGTTTTGTTTAGCATAAAACTGAGTGTAATTAAGCATTTCAGTCCTGGCAAGTGAAGTAAAGACTGCATGAGTTGAATTTTGGGTGTGGGATCACTCAAAAATTTCTTCCATATAAATTGCAGTAACTGCTTCTTTGCTTTACACCATTTTGGCTTACAAAAGATTTCATAGGAATGATCTGCTTTGGAATAGCAAGGAGAAACCTGTATCAAGTAGGGAATCAGTAACCAGATTTGAGAATTTGTTCATTGCTGAGCTGCCCAGTGCGTCCTTAGGCATTATTCTCTACCTAGCTCAGGTTAGCATTTCTTTTTAATGAAAAGATAATTTAAACTTGTCTAAACAACATAAATAAAATGGCACTTTCCCACATCCTTTCATTGTTTTTCCAATTTAAAAAAAAAAATGACTAATGCCCAGAATCCATGCTTACCCATTCTTCATATAAGTTAACAAAAACATCTTCTATAAACACATAAATTGAAATTAATGCTAGTAACTCCTTTCCATCAAACAAAGATGAATATGCTGCTGAGAGTTTAATAGTTCTTAGTCTGTTCTTATTCTATGTTTTTCCAAATGTAATTAAAGAGACTTGTTACCTAAAATGAGTTTAAAGTTACAAAATTCAACTTGTAAAACCTCTTGTCAAACAACAAAAGTTGCCTGCCAGCGTGGCTCAGTGGTTGAGCAGTGACCTATGGTCATGGTTTGATTCCAGGTCTGGGAGGCATGCAGGAGGCAGCCAATCAATGATTCTCTCTCATCACTGATATTTTTATCTCTCTCTCCCTCTTCCTTCCTCTCTGAAATCAATAAAAATATATTTTAAAATAATAAAAGTTGTGTGGCTAAAATATTCCTATGTTAAACTTCAGTGGAACAAGTTTAGAAAGTTTTCATTAGAAGATAATATTTTTTCTCCTGATGTCTTCTAAATTAGAATTTACTTGATATTTTTAATCTTCCAGTGCCAGTCTTCAGCTGAAAATTCTCTGTCCTGCTATCCAGCTGAGACTTGGAATGTAATTCTTAAAATTCTTATCAGTTTTGCAAGCACCTATGTAGGGGCTAACATCAAGAAACAAATTATTTCATCCAAAAAATTTGTAACTTCAAGAAATATATCAAATAAATAATTGACTTGTGTTTTCTGTTTTTAAAATTCATCTCTGGCAAAATTATAATAAACTATATAATGTAAATGTTTTCAAAATAATTTTTAAATATTAGTACTTCATATATGAGCATTGGATTTTTTTAAATTATTTTTTCATTGTGTAGACATTAAAAAGAACAAAATGCTATTAGAGTAATATTTATAGCTTTGAAGGTTTTGTTGGCAAAAATAGCTCATTTAATAATGTGTTGCCAAAAAAAATGAATTCAAACAACACAAAGAAGTAATTTCAAGGTCATGATGTTAACAATGGCACTTTCTTTCCAAATGCTTCTGATTCGCAGTTGTGAGATATTCAGCACATTTAACACCAATAGTTTAAATTACTAGATTAAATATGCACAGTTGCTATTTCACTTCAATTTTAATTTTTATATTTACATTAGACAGTTATTCATTCATTAAAATTATATAAATTCCCCTTCACTATTTAATAACTTAAAAGTAAATAATGGTTATTGATGAGTCCAAATGTCTCTCGGTTGTTACATGGGAAAATGGCCAAAAATACACACCGAGAATGATGATATCCAAAAGCAAACATGGTCTTGGCATCAACAAACTCACTATTTATTTAAGAACACCAGTGTTCTTGCTGACAGGGCACAATCCAGAAAACAGTGTTTTCTATTTATTTTAAGTAGCACCACGTAGTTTTCATTCATGCTCAAAGTTTATTGAGTTTCCACTAAATATCAACCATTTGCTAGGCTACGAGGAGTACAAAAGTTTAATGAGACAGTCTCTGACTTCAATGAGCCAACAATCTGTTAGGGGAGATGGACATATAGAATGACAATTACAATGCAGCAACATAAGTTACTGTGCATGTAGAATGCAAGGTTTCCTGGAGTGGTAAAGAAGTAGCAGTGGGGAAGCTCTAAATCCAAGGGCAATCTAATACATAAATAAGATGTATGGGCTCTAAACTCTGTAACTACCTGTGCAATTCAACAGATGGTAAAACTTCAAATTTGCATTCTTTGTATTCATTTTTGCTTGTGAAGGAACGTTACCTGGAGAAGTGGTATGAATAGGTAGAGGACTGAGGGAAGTACACATATTAACATGTGTAATTTCTAAATATTTGATACAAGACCAAAAAGAGAAAGGAAAGAGGCCTCATCTAAAAGACAATGGAACTTCCTGTAGGAGTAAGAAATAAAAACAAGCTGGCAGGCAGAAAAGAAAAGCAGATTTTTCAGTTACTTATATTTTCAGGCAAAGCTAAGAATGGGGATTGTCATTTTAATATCACAAGCCCCAAAGAAAGATATTTGCTCTTGTAGAAAACTACTAAATTTCCATGGGGCTTATCTAAGGTGATGGACCAAGCTGGTAGACCACCCAAGTAATAAGTGATGAAACACTATTCCTGATTTAGGCTTCATTTCTTTACAATACGATGGTCTTAGTAGCCTGAGAGGGCTTCCTGGGTACATGACTTTCAAACAGAATTTTTTTAATGGGCACGAATAATGAGGGAAGAAAATAGCCTTCACCTCACAGGGGACATGTACAAATGCTTAAAGTAAGAAAGAGCATTAAAAAAAAAGAAAAAAATCTAGACAAAGAGATGAGGGGAAGCAGAGCGTGACTTGAAACATGAGAATAAATGGCCTTGCGTATCATTTTAGCTATATCAACTATTTTGGTCTTCATTCTAAAAACAATGAGAAGCTCAATGAATTTTATTAGCTCAATAATATCTGACTTGGGGTTCAGAAAGTTACCTGGCTCCAGTGTGGTGAAGAGATTTTAGAGGGCAAGCGTATACCTAGGAAGATTAGTTAGAAGACTAATGCAATAGTCCTAGCAAGAGATGGTGAAATCTTGAGCTACCTCGATGGTGTAGAAATGGAGAGAAATGGACAGATTGGAGAGATACTAGGAATGGTACTACACATAGACCCAAACAAGAGGGCTTCTTCTCTGACATCATACTTTAGAAGGCCCTCTCTGGCATCTTCCAGCTATGCTCTAACCCAGTGGGCAAAAGGTCTACAAAACCAAGGGGTCTGTGCCCACCAAAACTTGTCTTCCTCCTTTTCTAGATCAAGATGCAGGCACCCTGACCCTGGAAGTCCCTATCCAAATAACCCTGAATCTCTCCTAGGGCCTGAGAAGGCCCCTTACATGAAAGTACACCTTCCCATGGGCAGGCCATGTCACTGATGGATATACCCCTAGGCCTGAGAAGAGGCCAAGAGGCAACTGTTTGGAGGAGCTAGGACATGAGAGGTGGTTTCCACATGCACCTAAATGAGGCCCTTTCATAGTACACAAGGGAGCCCATGGTAACCAGAGAGAAGAGATGGGCCAGGGGTGGGGGATGGATGACCCCAGGAAATAAAATTAACTGTACTTGATGGGCTAAAAAATGGGTGCCAGGAGAAATAGAGATGTGATGATGATTTCTAGCCTTCTGCCTTGCACAATTTAATGGTTGTTAAATGACAAAAACCAGAGCTATGTAGGAAGATCATTAGTATGTTTAGACATGTTTGCTTGTAAGCATCTTTGAGACCTTTGAGACATCTAAGCAGAAATGTCATATAGATAGTTATAGACACACAATCTAGAGGTGAGAGGTAAAGCCAAAGAATGGAATATTACCTCTTCCAAGAAATTTGGATGGAAATGGGGCAGCTGAAGGGAGTTTAGAATCAATGAAAACTTTTACTTGGGAGCAGTTAGAAGGAAGTATGAAGTGTTCCACTAACGGTAGTTTCTGTGTTCTCAATAAAGTATATGGGGGGACACTGAGAATGAAGAGCTTGGAGTTGAATATTTGAGGAAACTGGAAACAATTTAAATATTTATTTAAAAAGTGAGGGCATGCACTGAGCAGAGACATTGGCCATGGGTTAAACTAAAATAGTCAGAACACTCTCTCTGTGGCACTCACCTTCCTCTCCAGCCTTTCACTGGGGCTCATTGTAATCCCAAACATATGTCTTAGACTCTTCTCTCAGGTGCCCCCAAGCCCTGCTTTTAGTGTTATGTGCCTCCTCTCTGCACACCCTGTGCCAGAACTGTCATTTCTTAAATTGCAGGCAAAGACAAGTAGGTGTTACTCCATTTCCTACAGAAACAACACCTAGAAATAGGGGTATTTTAGAAAGGACTTCTGTTCTGTCAGTGAATTCCTAATGGGTGGGATCTCAGACATAACAAAATGAAGAGAAACATCTGAGGTGTTGGGTCTAAGGTTCTTCAAATCTCACCAAGTAGGTCGCTGGGGCAGAGGTTAAAGACCCTTGTAAATAACCATTAGGGCCTGAACTTTGGTGCTTGAACCTTGTAATCTCTATTTGATTGTTAAGAAACATTTTCTCTTTTCTTTTTTTGGATCCTTGCAGTTAAAAAAATGTTTACACTGAAATGTTACAATTTATGTCCCACACCCCCAATATAATAATGTTCTTGATGGCATACACCATTCTTACATTAGACCCACTGAATGCCTTGGATATAGGAGCCATTCTAAACTTTAATTGACTGCCAGCTTAGTTTGACTGATCAAGAGGCAACTACAGCCATGAGCAACTCGATATTGCGTGTCCTTCCACACTTTTCTTTTCTCGTTGAAAGGCATGCTGGAAATTAGTTTTGTAGTTGGAAGAATAAAGTGGAGGTGAAGGGACTAACAGAAGCTGACTTCCTTCAATCCTAACCAAATGAAGAAGCTGAAAGCATTCTAGCCCTTAGACATTAGTGATTTATTTAAGTTGCCCAATGATATATATCCCAACAGCCATATCCATTGCCCGGAATGCTGCTCGGTTCTTAGCATGTGCCATATGGCTGGCACTTCTTTGCTCTCCCCATCCCAATTCAAGTCCCAAGCCAATACTAATTCCTATTTATATTCTTTTATATTCGGGTTAGGTGAGTAAGCAAAGGGAGTGTTTAAGGAGATAAAATATGAAAAAGTTTCCAGTGACTCAACCACAAAAGTGAAGCAAGTTCACCTGTAGAGAAAGTTGCTCATGGCCACTAACCACACAGGTACAATTTCTCCCTCTTCAGCCAAATCAAACTGACAACCTCAAGAGCCTAAATCAGTCCATTCAGAGGTTACTCTTTGGTACATTCTGAGTATACTTTAAAACTATGAGCATATTCCTAGGAAGTATCAAATATGAAATGTGTCTTCACAGATAGGAAGCAGAGAGTATGGATAGCATTACTTTACTCAATAGGAAAAATCTGGTGAAATCAGACATCAACACAGATACCTTTCTTTTCAAACTAAAATATTTTTATAGGAAAAAAAATAATGATTAGATTGCATGCTATTTCTTTTTTAAAAATATATCTTATTGATTTTTTACAGATAGGAAGGGAGAGAGATAGAGAGTTAGAAACATCAATGAGAGAGAAACATCGATCGGCTGCCTCCTGCACACTCCCCACTGGGGATGTGCCCACAACGAAGGTACATACCCTTGACCGGAATTGAACCCGGGACTTTCAGTCCACAGGCCAACACTCTATCCACTGAGCCAAACCAGTCAGGGCTGCATGCTATTTCTAATGGTTTCCACACCCTGGAGTATGTCTAGCTAACTAATTCATGTGTTGGAATTTCTCTGTAGCTATGATTATCTGGAAAGAGTTTCTATACCCTATGCATTCAAACTTATTTCCTAATGCCATATGACACAATCCAAAATCTATATTAGCTTTGACTCTTCTTATTTCCAGAAATCTTAAGCCCCTTATTTCTAGAAATTTCTACAACAAGCTCCGTATTTCCAAAAATCTCTAAAACACACCTACAATAGTAAGATCCCTATGATTTTCAAGTATTTTTATCAGTTTTTCATCAGTGTCATGAAATAAATTTAGTGTCTCATGACAAGTATCTTTTTAGCAAAATAAAATGAATAGAATTGATCAGAGTACATTACATATAATAGTATCACCAAGTATCACCTTGGCCAGTGTGGCTTAATTGGATGGGGGTTGTCCCATTCACCAAAAGGTTGTTGGTTCGATTCCTGGTTAGGGCACAAGCCCTGGTTGCAGTCTTGATCCCTGGAAGGGGCATGCAGGAGGCAGTTGATCAAAGTTTCACTTTCACATCAATGTTTCTCTCTCTCTCTCTTTCTTTCCCTCTCTCTCTTCCTTCTTCCCTCCCTCTTTCTCCCTTCCTCTCTCTTTAAAAAATAATTTAAAAATATTTTTAAAAATATTATAAGTATTATTTTTACTACATATATTAGTATTAGAAAAAAATTGCAAAATGATCATCTGGGAGAAACTAAGGAGGGTTACCATATAAAATGTATTTATTATTATTGTCATCATCAAAAAATGTCAACTACAAAACTAATTTCCTATAAAACTCACTTGCCATAAGCTCATTATGTCAGTATGTTCAAAATCAATTTGTCATCTTCACACCATGACTCACATCTAATTTCTTTCCAAACTTACCCATTTGGCTTATGATACCATAATTATCCATGTCATTCATTTTCATAATGTTACAGTAATTTTAATACCTCTTACTCCTTAACCTCATGTATCTAGTTTGTACCTAGTTTTGATGCTTCCTTTAAAATGTCACATTTTGTATCTGAGACAGATGGGTGCTCAGATAGAAAACTGCTGAGTTAAGCAGAGGCAGAGAGGACACTGAGATCACTCTGGTTTGGGTTCTCACCAAATCATGCCTGAGTTATTATAATAAACTATTCATTAATGTTCAGACCTTGACTCTTTTATTAATCTTAGAATTTTCCTCTCCTTCTAATATTTTAATGTTTCCCATTGAATTGGAAATGAATTCCAAGCTTTTTATACTGGTATCGAACATGTTCAATAATCTAATTCTACTAGTTTATGTCACTCATGAAAGCAGAGATTCTAGTTTTCTCCATCACTGTAATATTCCCAGTGGATAACACATAACTGGTATGACTGGTACATAATACATGTCCAATAATATTTCTTGAATTGATGAGTAAGCGAATGTACAAATAAATGCAGGAATGGTCTTGATAGCAGAACCTTCTTTCTCATTCACATAAAAGTTCCCTTCATTAAGTGGGTAATATTCGTTGTGACACTTTTGAAAACTTCCAAAATATAAAAGACTACTATAGGAGAGAGGACTGTGCACGGTGCTGTAAGGCCATCTCCATGTTTCCCAGCATGCCAACTCCATTTCCAGAAAGAAAGTCTCTCTTCATCAGGTTGCCTCCCGCCATGGAGACTCCCTCCTGCTCTCTACCTATGTAAACCCCCCTCTTCTTCAGAGCACAGCTCAGAACCTTGTCTCCCCCACGCTTACATTCTCCTCGCTCTCTTCCAATATCTCTGTTACTTTGCTTTAGTTCTTTATCAGATCTCTTGGATTTTAGGGTTATAAAGTACCCATCTCTGGCAAATTTAAGATTATTGTAAGGAATCGTACACATTCCTGTCATATAGTAGTTGCTCCATAAATGTAAGTTGAATGAATGAGTGAACGAATAAACAAACAGATAAACAGTTTCCAGCCTGGTGTTCATCAACTCCTTGATAGCCATGAAAGTATAATGAAAATCCATGAGCTTATTGTTAATATTGCAAAAATAACAATAGAAACTTTGCATCTGTTCATGACGAGGCCATTAACACTTACTCAAGCACCTTTACATTAGGTTAGAACTATATCAACCTTATTAAGTGTGTCAGGAGGAAAATGACAAACATTTATAAAGTGATTTAGTAAACATTTATAAAGTACCTACAATGTGTCAATCTCTGTTCTCAGCAGTGCTTGGCATTAGCTCATTTACTCCTCAAAACAACCTTATGAGGGCAGCACTGTTATTACCTCTATTTTACAATTGAGGAAACTGAGGTTAAGGCAAAGTAACTAAAATTATAATTTGCCCAAGGTCAATAGTGAGCAAGAAAGCAACAATTATGAACTCAGGCAGCAATTTCCTTATATTAAAAAATATATTGTCAAATTACAGCGGGAAGGCTGGGGAGTGTTGGGGGTGGTGGGCGGTAAGAGATCAACCAAAGGACTTGTATGCATGCATATAAGCTAACCAATAGACACA
>PVJC01024563.1:0-25459 GCA_004026665.1 Murina feae | reverse complement strand
GTATCCTTTGAGAATGAGGAAGAAGAAAAAGTAAAGATAAAAATTATGAACAACAAATACATATCTATCAACAAGTGAACCTAAAAATCAAGTGAATAAAAAATCTGATGAACAGAATAAACTGGTGAATAGAATAGAATCAGAGGCAGAGAAAGGGAGTGGACTGACAATTTTGGGGGGTAAAGGGTGTTGGGGGTGCAGGAAGAGAATGGACAATGATCGTACACCTACGGATGAGGACAGCGGGGGCGGAGTGGGTGGCGACAGAGGGTGGGGTGAGAAATAGGAGGGAGCTATGGGGGGAAAAAAGAGGAACAACTGTAATAATCTGAACAATAAAGATAAATTTAAAAAAAAATAGAGGATAAAAAGAAAAGAGCCCTAGCTGGTTTGGCTCAGTGGATAGAGCGTTGGCCTGTGCACTGAAGGGTCCTGGTTCCATTCTAGTCAAGGACACATGTCTGGATTGTGGGCTTGATTCCCAGTAAGGGGTGTGAAGGAGGCAGTGGATCAATGATTCTCTCTCATCATTGATGTTTCTGTCTCTCTCCTTCTCCTTTCCTCTCTGAAATCAATAAAAACATATTTTAAAAGTGTGTGTGTATGTATACATATATATAGTGACGGGCTAGAAATGGCCAGTAAGGTCACCGCCAAGAACACCAACAAGCACCACGCATTTCTTAAGAGGAGGCAGAAAGCCTCAGAATTCAAAGAAACCATGATGTTATCGAGAGATTGAACACCAGTAAGCATCTACAGATCAAAGATGTATTTTAGCGAATACTCACTTTGTCTACACCAGCGCTCAAAATGTAATTCCCCTTTTTGTTCCATTTCAAGGCAAAGATGGGGCCTTTGTGTTGGCCTAATGTGCTGGCCAGGTTACCTGTTGTGCAAGTAAACAAACAACAAACACGCTGACTTCAAGGCCACAGACCATTCACACGGCGCTTCGATGCCAAAGCCACTCTTCTCCGACCCCAACCCGAGGGCGGCAGCACTCACCGTCTTCCGTCCATATCCTTGCAAAGCCATCGTAGGAGCCCGTGGCCAACAGCGTCCCATCGCTCTGCGGGCCAGAAAGAAACAGGCCAACAGAAACAGCTTAGGAGGGGCGGTTCTGACAAAGTGAAGAGAACCTGTCAACCCAGGGCTAGAACATTCTCTCATCGATAACCGGTCCCCAACCCGGCCGGCGTGGCTCAGGGGTTGAGCATCGACCTGTGAACCAGGAGGCCATGTTTTGATTCCCGGTCAGGGCACACGCCCGGGTTGCGGGCTTGGTCCCCAGTGTGCGGTGTGCAGGAGGCAGCTGATTGATAACTCTCTCCCATCATAGATGTTTCTCTCTCTCTTCCTCTCTGAGATCAATGAAAACATTAAAAAAAAAGAACTATGAAGGTGGAAGTCATATTTCCTTGGCTGCTCAGAGATGTGGGCTAATGCTAGGAAGGAGCCTGCACAACCTGGCTAGCGCTCAGGAAGGGAGCCCCAAGACCCGGCACCCCATGTGGCACCAGATGGTCCAGCACGTAGGAGGCGGCCAGGGCTTACGTTCCAGTCCAGTGAGGTCACGTCTTTGTTGCTGGGCACGTCGTGGCCGCCCTCGCGGATGCAGTGCCGCAGCACGAGCTGGGTGGACGCCCCGTTGCTGCTCTCGTTCAGGTTCCAGATCCGTGCTGTCGAGTCTCCGGACCTGCAGAAGAAAAGCGCCCCGCAGTCAGCTACCAGCATACCCACGGGTTTTCTCCTTTTTCCCACCATGCAACCCACATCAGGGCCCATAGCGGACAGGAAGAGACAAGCCACGGCTCCAGGACAAGCTTCTCGGGCCTGGGCACCATGAGAGACCCAGGGGCACGGCCTGACCTAAGTCCAAACCCAAGGCAGCTGTTTTTTATCTCAGGGTTTCCTCCACACCATCTCTGCGGCACAAAGTAATTTTAAATGCAGGCATTAGCCCCCCCACCCTCAGGGAGAACACGGGGACTTCTCCACAATTTTATCACAGTCGGAGGCACCCGAGGAAGGGCAGCAGGGGCGCCCCAGGCTTCGGTCTGCACCCCTGAGCAGGTGCCCAGATAGCTGAGAGGGAACGTGCTCTGGAGGCAGGACTCTGGCGCACAGGAGCTGGGCTCCCCGCCCAGAGCACCCCAGGCTGACGCCCTTACCCCGAGGCCAGGAGGTCGCTGACGGGGTTCCAGGCGCAGATGAAGACCTCGGACTCGTGGCCCCGAAGCACCGTGGCTTTGTTGGGTGGGATCTCAACGTCCCCGTCTATTTCCATGGGCTTTGAGTGATTATCTGTGGGAGGGAACAGAAGCCGTGTGGCTGAGCAACGTAGGACGGATGTGAAGAATTCGTTGACCTGCACCTCCTCACGGTAACCTGCCACGGGGCTGGGCTGTGGCCGCAGCCTCAGCTGAGGCAGCTGGGAGGCTGTATGTGAGGAGGCCTCGGGGTGAGGTGTGAACACCATGGTCATCTCGGCCCTCAGGGCAGGGGCGGCCGCACGGCTGATCCGAGGGAAGTAAATTCCACCCAGGGAAGAACGCTCACATCTGCATAAGACATGCACAGGTGCATGCACACACATCCACAGTCACACACAAACTAACACAGGCACACGTGTGCACACAGATACACACGCACACACATCTACATACCACATGCCGGCACTTACTTATGGCATGTGCTCCATTCTCCTCCCCATTCACAGTGGCTTCCCCGTTCTTCGGAGCGTTGGGCTGGGAAACAGCTGCTGGGGTCACCGTGGCTGTCGTGGCAGCCGTGGCCGCCGTGGCTGCTGCTGCTGCTGCTGCTGATGCCGCCGCCGCAGCTGCTGCCGCCGCACTGGCCTGCTGCTGCGCTAGCTTCTCCCGGAAGGCCTGCTGCCTTGTCTGCACCACGTCGGGCATCACGGCGTCGATCAGGGACAGGGACTCTATGGGGCGGCCATCAAACACCGTGCCATCCTGGGGGAAGCCAGGGGACGGCCGTCAGTCCCAAAGCTCCTGGCACTGGGCTGTGGGCACCGCAGGCAGACAGGTGCGGGTAGGGGCGAGGAGATGGCAGGAGCTGCCCAGGGCATAGCAGGCCAGGCAGTGGGCAAAGTGTGTGTGTGGGGGTGAGCCTGCATGTAGGATAGGGTGTAATACTGTCCTCAGTGGGGGACCCCATGTTTGGTAAATACCACACTGAATGGGGGCGCTACCCTATTTCACATAAAAGATGTTCAATTATTAGCTGGGGCACTACCGTATTTCATGTAAAAGTAGCTCTATGTATCTGAGGCACTATCATATTTCATGTAAAAGATGTTCTATTATTATTTGAGGCACTACTGTATTTCATGTAAAGGTGCTCCACTGTATCTGAGGCGCTATCATATTTCATGTAAAAGATGCTCTGCAACTGTATCTGGGGTACTATTGTATTTCATATAAAAGATGCTTTACCACCCTAACCAGTCTGGCTCAGTGGATAGAGTGTTGGCCTATGGACTGAGGAGTCCCAGGTTCCATTCCGGTCAAGGGCATGGACCTTGGTTACGGGCACATCCCCAGTGGGGGGTGTGCAGGAGGCAGCTGATCGATGTTTCTCATCCATGTTTCTAACTCTCTCTCCCTTCCCCTCTGTAAAAAAAAAAAAAAAATCAATATATATATGTGTGTGTGTGTATATAAATATATATGAAGATGCTTTATTGTATCTGAGGCACTACTGTATCTCATATAAAAGATGCTCTTCCAGATCCAATGATTCTCAGTGACGGAGGGGGTGCCCACTCAAGGGACTTGGGCTACGCCTGGACACCATTTTGGTTGTCAAAGTGGGACAGAAATGCTGCTGACATGTGGCAGTGGAGGCCCAGGAGCTGCTCAACGCCCTGCAGTGCATAGGACGCCCCCTCCTGGGAATGACCGGCCCCAAATGTCCAGCGCCCCCAGGTGGAGAAAGCTGCGAGGACCAGTGAGGGAAGTCCCTGTGAGTAGCTACCTGCAATGTGGGAGAGCATGTCTGCAGAAACCTCGGCCCAATCAGGGCCTCCGGCACCGGGAGGACCTCACTCAGAGAGCATCCGCCTACTGACTGGGTGAACTGCCTATCAGAGGCCCTGTGAAGGCCTCCAAGCCCAGTCGGTGGCTGAGTAGGTTGGAGCATCACCTCGTACCCCAAAATGTCATGGGTTTGACTCCTGTTTCAGGGCACACACCATCGGAGGCAACCGATGGGTGTTTCTCTCACATTGCGGTTTCTCTCTCTCTCTAACATCAATAAACACATCCTCAGGTGAGGATTAAAAAAAGAAGTGTCGCCCCGGCTGGTTTGGCTCAGTGGGCAGAGCTTCGGCCTGTGGACTGAAGGGCTTGATTCCAGTCAAGGGCACGTGTCTGGGTTGCGGGCTCCATCCCCAGTGTGGGGCGTGCAGGAGGCAGCTAATCGATGATTCCCTCTCATCACTGACGTTTTTCCTCTCTCTCTCCCTTTCCTTTCCTCTCTGAAAAAAGTTACAATAAAATAAAGCCGCTCATGCGTATAAACTTGGCCCAAATGTACAGTGACCGCAACCCAAAAAGCGGAGGGGATACGAGCAAACGGACAGCATTTTACTTTGTCATTACGGTCACCCTCGCGCACCATCGCCAAGCCGGCACCTGAAACGCTCTTGAGTAGGGCAGTCACCCCTGTCCTTCCCCGATTCTCTGCCTGCACATGTCAGGGTCACTCACAGGACAGATGCTACAGAACAAGTCTCCAGGTCCCCGGGGAACCAGCCTGCTCAGAGAGAGCGGGGAGGGACGCCCCTTCTGTGCTCGGCACGGTGCGTGCCTGCCCCGAGGAGGGACATGAAGGCAGGCCAGCTGTGTCCTCAGAGGGGGGAGCGCACAGGACACCGCAGCGCTCGGTCAGCAGCCAGCCAGCCGCGTGTGCGTGTGGAAACCATGGTGCGCAATAGCCAGCTATCTGCGTGTGCGCCTGTAGACCATGACGCATGATGCTCCGCAGCCAGCTAGCCGCGTGGCACACAGTAGGTGCATGTGGAAAACACGTGGGTGCCCGGGGCCTGGACAGCTCACTCCCTGTGTATGCCCAGGCCCGCCATCCCTGCAGCCTGTAGTGAAGCCACCCACACCCTCCCACCCCGTCGAGGACCTCAGGGCCGGTGTGCAGGATGGGCCTGTGGCCCCTCTCCCAGTGCCCGGGAGAGGGGCTGGGTGGCCGTCCCCCGGGGAGGGTGCACACACCTCGTTGATGCTGATCTCGGCCTCCACGTACTGCAGCCCCTTCTGCAGGATGGAAATGAGGGCGGCGGGCGGCACCAGCGTCCCGTTGATGTTCGACTGGCTGATGTGGCTCTCGATACCAAAGGTGAACGCCGAGTGGGAGAAGCCTGCAGCCAGACAGGGAAGGCGGGGCGTGAGCCTGGAGGCAGGTGGGGGCACGGCCACGGGCAGGAAGGGGCACCGGGGCCTCAACCACCTTAGCAGGTGCAGAGCCCCCCGGCTTCTGGTTTGGAGGGAAGTGGGCGGAGGCAAGGGGGAGACGCAGGCCCCGGAAGACCCACATTTGCACAGGATAGAAAACAGCTTTGAGGGTACACCCATCTCAGTTTTTTATTTATTTTTTTAATTGATTTCAGAGAGGGAGAGGGAGAGAGAGAAACGTCAATGATGAGAGAGAACCATAGATCGGCTGCCTGCTGCATGCCCCCACTGAGCCCCAAACCTGATGAGGACATTCAGAAAGGAATATCCCAGCCGGGCTGGCGTGCCTCACTGGTTGAGCGCTGACCTATGGAACCAGGAGGTCACGGTTTGATTCCCGGTCAGGGCACATGCCTAGATTTTGAGCTCGATCCCCAGTGGGGGGCGAACAGGAGGGAGCCGAGCAATGATTCTCTCATCACTGATGTTTCTCTCTCTCTCCCTCAACCCTCCTCTCTCTGAAATCAATAAAAATATATTTTTAAGAGACCAAAAAAAAAAAAAAAGTAGTATCCCAGCCCAGTTGGCCTCGGTGAGATGCATGTTAGTTCACCAGACCCCGCACTAGGACTGAGTTTAGCAACGCAGAAAGGACACGATGTCCGAGCCAAGTAGGGTGTACTCCAGGAACACGGGGCTCCCTGTCAGACAATGAACCCGTGATTTCACCACACTGGAAAGAGGAAGGTTCTGGAACCAGATGGCCGATCGGAATCCTAGCTTTCTGACTTGGGGAACTCAACACCCTGTCCACACCCTGGGTTTCTCCTTGTAAAAGAGGGAGCAGCTCAGTCTCCTTCCTGGGGGGTTAATCGTTTCACCTGAGACATACTTGGAATCACGCCTGGCACACAGTAGGTGCGCAATACCAGGAGGTCGCCCCCAGGAGGAAGAGCGATCCCACCCAGATGTCCACAGTGCTAAGGCTGAGAAACCCTGACCTTCACGAATGACCCTTCAAAGCCTTTAGATCAGAGATGGGAAACCTGTTCCTGCCAAGGGCCACGGGGAGATTTCTAACAGCGTTCTCGGGCCCTACAAAATCATCACCTTAAACATGAGCCTGCTCTACTTGGTCAGACATTGAATGAGCTCACCCCTCATGCCTTGGAGGGCCAGACCCCATGATTCCTCAGGCCTCATACGGCCCGAGGGCCGGACGTTCCCCACCCCTGCTGTATTTTCAAAGTTAGAGGAGTATTTCCTTTAGAAACTAAGAAAAATAATAAAGTTAACGTAAAAAGAATTAAAAATCAAGAATTTAAAAAATGGCCTAGCCGGTCTGGCTCAGTGGATAGAAGGTTCTGCGCTCAATTCCAGTCAAGGGCAGGTGTATCGGTTGCAGGCTCCTTCCTGGCCCAGGCCCTGGTCTGGGGGTGTGCAGAAGGCAACCAATCGACGAGTCTCTCTCACATGGATGTTTCTCTCTCTGTCTTTCCCTCTCTCTTCCATTCTCTCTATAAATCAATGGAAAAAAATATCCTCGATTGAGCATTAAAAAACAAAAAAGAGAAAACAACAAAAATGACAAATCAAAAACAAATACACACACACCCTGTGAACTGAGTTAGGCGGCCAGTTGGGGGCAGCCTGAGGCTGTGTGACGGAGAGAGCAACATTCAGCGACTTGCACGGGTTCGCGTGAGGAATCCCCGCTCTCGTGTGGACAAAGCTGTGCCAGGGGCCAGGCCCCATGGCACCCTCAGTGCCCCCTGCTGTCCCCCCCCCACCCTTCCCAGAGAACAGTGGCTACTACGCACAAGGTCCACTCAGCACTGGGCCTGCACATTCCTTATGAAAAGGAAATTCTCGCTCATATCCTAAAGTATTGGGAGGGATAACAGCTATTCCTAAGTGTCAGAAAATTGCGTAGGGCACCCCGTTTTCTGGGGGGCGGGGGGGAACTCAATAAATCAGAGGTGCTTAATCTAAGGGGTTCCTTCCTATCTACACTGCTGCCCAAGGCTGAGAGCACCCCATCGCACAGCCAATTCAACGCAACCTCGACGGGGCTAGTATCTTCGTCAACAAGGTCTGACTAGAATAGAAACACCAAGGGAAGAAGAAATATCGTCCTCCATGCCACCTCAGGAACGAAACCCTTCTCCTGCCCCCAGGAACACTCTGGGTCCTGTCGGGAGCCTGCACCCCCATCCCTGATAGATCACACTCGACAGTGTGATTTCCCCGGTGGTTTCCCCACAGGAAGGTGCACTTCCCCCACAGGAAGGGGCATTTCCCCCAAGGAAAATGAGTTACCCACAGGAAGATGCATTTTCCTACAGGAAGGTGCCTTTCCCCCACAGGATGTGGTCCCCCCATAGAAAGGTGCATTTCGCCCACAAAAACATTCATTTACACCATAGGAAGGTGCATTTCCCCTATAGAAAGGTACAATTCTGCAACAAGAAGGTGCACTTCCCCCACAGGAAGGTGTTTTTCCCCCACAGGACAATATGTTCCCTCACAACAAGGTGTGTTTCCCCCACAGGAAGGTGAATTGCTCCACAGGAAGAAGGGTTCCCCCACATGAAGGTGTGTTCTCCAATAGGAAGGTGTGTTTCCCCCCTAAAAGGTGCATTTCCCACAAAAGGAAAATGCATTCCCCCACAGGAAGGAGTCTTTACCCCACAGGAAGAAGGATTCCCACACAGGAAGGTGCATTTCTCCCACAGGAAGATGTTCCCTCATAGAAAGGTTTATTTCTCCCACAGGATAAAGGATTTTCCACAGGAAGGTGTGTTCAACCACAAGAAGGTACCTTCACCCCCCCCCCAAAAGAAGGGTTCCCCAACAGATAGTGCATTTCCCCCACAGGAAGATAGACTCCCACATAGGAAGGTGCGTTTCCCCCACAGGAAGATGTGTTCCCCCACAGGAAGATTAGGTTCTGACACAAGAAGGTTTGTTTCCCCCACAGGAAGATGTGCTCCCTCATAGGAAGGTGCACTTCCCCCATAGGATGAAGGGTTCCCCCACAGGAAGGTGCCTTTCCCACACAATAGGGTACATTTCTGCCAAAGAATAAGGGTTCACCCCATAGAAAAGTGGGATTCCCCCACAGGAAGGTGTGTTTCCCCAAAGGAAGAAGCGTTTCCCCACAGGAAGGTGCATTTCCACCACAGGAAAATGTGTTCCCTCACAGGAAGATACCATCTCCCCACAGGAAGAAATGTTCCCCCACAGGAAGATGTGTTCACCCATAGGAAGAGTTGCTGTACAGAAAGGTGCGTTTCTGTCCCAGGATGAAGAGTTCCCCCACAGAAAGGTGAGTTCACCCCACAGGAAAGTGCAATCCCCCCACAGGAAGGTGTGTTTCCCTACAGGAAGGTGCCTTTACCCCCCAGAAAGATGTGTTCCCTCACAGGAAGGTGTGTTCACCCCACAGGAAGATAGGTTCCCATACAGGAAGATGCATTCCCCACAGGAAGGTGTATTTTCCTCACAGGAAGAAGGGTTCCCGTTCAGGGAGATGCATTTCCCACAGGTAGGTGCATCTGCCCACAGTAAAATGCGTTCTCCCACCGGAAGGTTTGTTTCCCCCACAGGAAGATGTGCTCCCTCATAGGAAGGTGCACTTCCCCCACAGGAAGGGGCATTTCCCCCACAGGATGAAGTGTTCCTCCACAGGAAGGTGCTTTTCCCAAACAATAGGGTGCATTTCTGCCAAGGAATAAGGGTTCACTCCACAGGAAAGTGGGATTCCCCCACAGGAAGGTGTGTTTCCCTGAAGGAAGAAGCATTTCCCCACAGGAAGGTGTGTTTCCCCCAAAGGAAGGTGCATTTCCACCCAAGTAGAAGGGTTCCCCCACAGGAAATTGCATTTCCCCCACAGGAAGATGCCTCCTCACAAAGGAAGGTGCATTTTCCCCACAGGAAGATATGTTCCCTCACAAAATGGTGCATTTTCACCGAAGAAGGGTTCCCGCACAGGAAGAAGGGTTCCCTCAAAGGAAGGTACGTTTTTCCCACAGGAAGATGTGTTCTGCCACAGGAAGAAGGGTTCCCTCACAGGAAGAAGGGTTCCCCCTACAGGAAGATAGGTTTCCACACAGGAAGATATGTTTCCCCCAAAGGAAGATGTGTTCCCCAAAAGGAAGGTTCGCTTCCCCCATAGGAAAGTGCGTTCCCTCAGAGGAAGAATCCTTCCCCCACAAGAAGGTACGTTTCCCCCACAGAAAGAAGGGTGTCTGCACAGAAAGATACATTTCCCCAAAGGAAGTTGCATTTCCCCCACAGGAAGAGGTGTTCCCTCACAGGAAGGTGTGTTTTCCCCATGGAAATATGTGTTCCCCCACAGGAAGGGGGTGACCTTACCTGACTCCTGGAGGTAGCGATACACCAGGAAGTTCACCTCGTCGCTGGTTATGCTCATCTTAGCCTCACCTCGCAGCGACGAGGTTTGTGGAAGCGAGAGCCACCCTCTGTGAGACAGGTGAGAAGAGAAAATGGAGAGTTTTCAAACACGTCTGTATTTCTTTTTTTCCCTTCTTCTGCACTTTAAAAAAATTATTTTTATTTTTAGAGAGGAAGGGAGAGGGAGAGAGAGAGAAGCATCAAGGATGAGGGAGAATCATGGATCGGCTGCCTCCTGTACACGCCTTACTGGGGATCAAACCCACAACCCCAGGAATGTGCTCTGATCATGAGAGAGTCGATCCGTGACCTCCTGGTTCATAGGTAGATGCTCAACCACCGAGCCATGCAAGGCTTTTTTCTGCACTTTTTGAGACGAGTGGAACAAAACAACTCCCGTGAAGTTATATCCATGAAGCTAACTCATGTCTGGTTCGTGTTATATTATGTGATCATGTGTTACATACGAATTTCATAATTATTTATATAAAAAGCATATATCCCACCCCTGCCCCCGGGTTGGTGCTACTCAATGGTAGAGCATTGGCTGGTGCACCCAGTGGTCGTGGGTTCGATTCCTAGTCAAGAGCATGTACCAGGTAGCAGGTTTGATTCCTGGACTTTATTCAGCCAACTGTGCACCACTGCCAAAAAGCAACCTGCAAGGGCATCTAGGGGATCAGCGGACACCCCCCCCTCCCCCGCCTAAAATCCACCAGAGCTGGCAGCCTCAGCATTGTCATCAGTGATTGGACCACCCAAGTGACACTTACAAATCCCATCAAAAAAAGCACTACTGCCCAGCCGGTGTGGCTCAGTGACTGAGCATCATCCCACTCACCGAGAGGTGACGGTTCGATTCCTAGTCAGAGCACATGCCCGATCCCCAGTGGGGGCATGCAGGAGGCAGCCGTTCAATGTTTCTCTCTCAATGTTTCTACCTCTCCCTCCCCCTCCCTCTTTCTCTAAAATCAATTAAAAAAATTTTTTTAAAGAAGAAAAAAAGGAAGGCACTCCCCCAGAGGCCGTGTGTGGATAAGCATTTTCTCCTGGGGACACCTGGGACTCCACTCTTGGCCCAACCCCTGGCTGGGCCCAGAACACGGTCTGTTTGCAGCGCCAGGGGATGCTATCCTGCCCCTCTCTTGTTTCTGAAGCAAAAGAGAGCTTCTGCAGCAGTAGCAGGTCCCCGTGGCCTTGAACGGAAGTGAAAAGCAAAACAAACTGGAAACCACAGGTCCAATTAGTGGGTGGGGTTTGTTTGCTTGCCTGACCCAGTTCTGACTGAGACACTGCCCATTAGGTTGATGGGAGGACCCCGCAGCCGGGATGGAGCGGAGAGGAACAGCCCTTTCCACGGTGACCCACGGCCACCACGTCCTCATCATGCTACTTAGAAAGGAATTTAAACGTTCATGCCAGCTGATGGCTTCGCTGGGGTTGCCCCTCTAAACACAAGTATTCCAACATAAATAATAATTTGGGTTTAAAGCCCATCAAGAAACTGAAGATAGCCCTAGCCCATTTGGCTCAGTGGATAGAGCATCGGCCTGTGGAATGAAGGGTCTCAGGTTTGATTCTGGTCAAGGGCACACGTCCAGGTTGTGGGCTCAATCCCCAGTAGGGGGCGTGCAGGAGGAGGCAGCCAATCAATGATTCTCTCTCATCATTGATGCTTCTCTCTCTCTCTCCCTCTCCCTTCCTCTCTGAAATAAAAATATATAGAGATATATTTAAGATATTGTCTTACAAAACGGAATGTGCACAGTGCTACATTTTGTTTTGTACACACACACACACACATACACACGATACTCCACAAATCAAGCCTCTGTTTGGAGTGGGTTATAGCTCTGTATGTGAGTATGTGCTCTTCCATATTTTGCAGATTTTCTCCTGTGAACTTGGACCACTTTCCCATTCATTAAAATCTAATTAAAACCTGGCACTGTCTAAAAATAAGCAGCATGGGTGCCAGGCAGCACTCCCAAGCAGGAAATGAGGCGCAGGCCAGCAGACAGGAGCGGGGCTAGCGGTAGAAAACATCGCCGCTCTCCAAGGAACGAAAGATAGCCCTAGGGTACATCATGCAGAGAAGGGCCTTCTTGTGCCAGCTGCCCCTCTGGGTTCATTCATGGCTGGCCCGGCCTTCACCCGAAATCCAGGCCCACATCCACAGAGGATGCGGACCAGACAGAAGACAGGGCCAGTCCTGGGGTTACATCCCAAACCTCCGGGCGCCTCCCACATGGCTACACATCCTCACTGCCTGCCCAGGAGAGAAAGACAGCAAAATCCATCAGTTGCCTCCTGCACACCCCCTAATGGGGATCCAGCCTGCAACCCGGGCATGTGCCCTGATCGAACCATGACCTCCTGGTCCATGGGTCGATGTTCAATTAAGCTGAGCTACACCAGCTGGGCTCAGCTTAATTTTAATTCACAGTGTTGAGAAGAGATTGATTTTAGAAGCTGCCGTCCTATCCCAGGAAGACTCAAGGAAAGTTGGTGAGAGCCCATCCAGTATCCAAAATGCTTGAAGGCAGTAAAACTCCAGTTCAGCACATAAATGGCAATGCAGCCCCTGATGACGTAATCACGCTCTATCTATACTACCTTCACGTTCAGGGAGGAGGAAGACCTGCATCTTTCTCCCCGCCCCCAAGCCCCCCAAATCACTGTAAACAGAAGGCATTCTGTTTTGGCAAAACACAGTTCCGTTTTGGGTGAAAGACAGATCCAGAGGAAGGTGGGGCGCTTACCTTCACGGTGACTTCATGTGCACCCCTTCGCACTGGTGGGCCCCCCAGCATCCGAGCACAGAAACTGCAACACGTCTGCCTGGGGAGACACAGAGAGGTTTGTAAAAACAAAACACCTCACCACTCTGCGGGGCGTATTCGAGTCTGGCCTCACTCCCCTTCCCCCTTTTCTCCTTCAAATCGATGCCAATGGTTTTCTTTTTCATCCCAACCCGAACGTAACCCAGTCTATAGTTCATCATCTCCATGTTCACCGTGAGCACAGACTAGGTAGTTGTATTAGCCAAGTGAAAAAGGAGAAATGAAAATGGCCAGTCAGTCCGGCTAGTGTGGCTCAGTGGTTGAGCATCGACCTATGAACCAGGAGGTCACGGTTCGATTCCTGGTCAGGGCACAAGCCTGGGTTGCGGACTCAATCCCCAGTGTGGGGCATGCAGGAGGCAGCCGATCCATAATTCTCTCTCATCATTGATGTTTCTCTCTCTCTCTCTCTCTCTCTCTCTCTCTCTCTCTCTCTCTCTCTCTCTCCCCCTTCCTCTCTCTGGAACCAATAAAAACATATATTTTAAATGGCCTGCCAAATTATTATGCTACTTGTAGAAAGTCTGAATGCTAAAATGCTCAAAGTAGGTCAAATGGATTTTAGCTCAAAGCTATCATTTAATGATAACTGAATGCCGCCCTGAAATACCTCTAAGCACCGAGCCACATGCCAGCGGTAATGTGAAGCATACACACCCTACAAGGCAAAAAGCATTCTGTAGAGAAACTTCAGCCACAGCTCGAGCAGCGATAATCACAGTGCTGACAGGCCCGCCTGTGTGTACATGTCCACCTCACACACACTACATGCTTGGAAAAACACAGAAACCGCATCCCAATCTTTTTTTTTTTTAATATGTTTTTATTGCTTTCACAGAGAGGAAGGGAGAGGGAAAGACAGATAAAAACATCAATGATGAGAATCATGGATCAGCTGCCTCCTGCCCGCACTCCCCCCCGCCCCCCTCCCGGATCAAGCCTGCAACCCGGGCACGTGCCCTGACTGGAATGGAACCGTCCGTGATCTCCTGGTTCACAGGTCAATGCTCAACCACTGACACAAACTGGTTAGGCCCACATTTGAACCTTTGCTCCCCGCTAAGGCTTCCCTAAAAACACAGCAAACGAAAGGCACCAGCACTCCTCAACTTTCCATTCCTGCGCCACACATTTCCCTTCCCCAATGGAACGAACAATTCCGTTCGCTCGCACTGATTTCTGAAGAAGCCAGGCTTACGTCTCATAATGAGAACCCTTCCTATCACACGTGCTTTTACTTTTCAATCAGTACGCACACTGAGCATTCAACCGCCGTGTCTGCTGCGCTCTTTCCCTTCTTCCTTCTAAATCGTCTTTGGTTGTCCCCGAGCCAGTTAGGCTCAGTGGATAGAGTGCCAGCCTGTGGACTGAAGGGTCCCAGGTTCGATTCCAAACAGGGCACATGCCCAGGTTGTGGCTCGATCCCCTGTAGGGGGCGTAAAGGAGGCAGCTAATCTATGATTCTCTCATGGATGTTTCTTCTCACACTCTCTAAAAATCAACTTTAAAAAATCTTAATAAACAGCCTCTAAAAAAGAAAAAAAAGGATATCTATATAAAACCTAAGTGGCCGGAACAACCAGAATGACTGGAACGGGAATGACAGGTTGCTATGGCACTCACTGCGGCAGGCCAACTGGCCCAATGGGGGTGGGGCTAGTCGGCCAACCTCCCGAGCCCCACCCCTGGCCAGCCAGCCCCCATCGGCCCCAATCCGGGCAGGCTGGCTAGACCCCCATCCATGCACGAATTTGTGCACCAGGCCTCTAGTCTAATCTAATAAACTAGTAATATGCAAATTAACCCTCACTCCATTATACCCACAAGCCACTCCCACCAACCAATCAGGAGCAAATATGCAAATTAACTCAACTAAGATGGCGGCAGCCACAGAGCTGGAGTTGCCCCAGGCAATGGAGGAAGCCAGGGCCCTATGGGCCCAGAACTCTACTCAAGACTACAAAGTTTCAATTATAGAAGATAAACAAACCCCAGATACCTGCTGAGCTGGGACCTGGCAACCCAGGCTTCCACTGAGGGACCAAGGCAATAAAGTTTCAATTATAGAAGTTGAATAAATCCCAGATACCTGTTTCCAGCCAGGCACCCCAGTAGAGACCCAAACCCTGAAGGGGCTATGGGCAGCCTGAAAATGGCCCTTAGCCCCTCACCCAGGCTGACCCATGGGGTCAGGGTCCCCACTGGGGGGCTTGGCCAGCCTGCAAACAGCCATCACCCAGGCTGGCCAGGCATGCCAGCAGGTGGACATCCTCTGAGAGGTCCCAGACTGCGAGAGGGCACAGGCCAGGCTGAGAGAAATCCTCCCACTCCAAGTGCACAAATTTTTGTGCACCAGGCCTCTAGTATAAGATAAAAGAAACAACCAGGGTGATTTTTTTTAAAGCTACCACTGAAAAAACACACCAATGATATTTAAACATTTGTCAACATTATATTTGTTTGTTGACAACACATTTGTTGACAACATTTGTCAACTTTTAGACTAGGAATCAAAGGGCACCTGATAGAAGCAGGCACAAGGGAACATGGATTTTGCTTGTAAAACTAAAATACATTTCATTATGAGAAAAATTCTGTAGTAGAGACATACTCCGTACAGAAAACTGCAGCAGAAAGCAAATGACTGTGTTGAGGACTGGACTGTACATGACCGGGGGAAACAGCCTTACGGTGAAATTGCTAACTACCCTAAAGTGTCCAAATACGAGCAGATGTCACACAATAAACCGCAAACTGCTTGACAAGGAAGGCATTATAACCCATAGTAATTGAGTAAGTGATTAATATATAAACAGCTCTTATTCCACACTGTTCACACACACACAGAGACACACACAAAGCTTTAGAATCAAATTATTCTTCTTTGGTCCAAAAACAGATGGCAGCTCATACACTGGAGTCTCGGAATTGAGGATTATCTTTCATATATGTTGTTCAACTCATTAAGTGTAATTAACATCATCTATGTTCTATAAACGCCAAAAACAGTGGGAAATGGGAATTGGG
The DNA here is from genome assembly GCA_004026665.1 of Murina feae. Classification (NCBI taxonomy): domain Eukaryota; kingdom Metazoa; phylum Chordata; class Mammalia; order Chiroptera; family Vespertilionidae; genus Murina; species Murina feae. Next base: position 9,741 of record PVJC01024563.1, on the reverse strand, counting down.
TTAATAACATTCGCCTGGTTATGCAATAAGGCAAAATTAATTAGTTCATGGCTAGAAACAGTAAATTAAAATGCGAAATCCGACCTTCCAATCTGTCATTACTGACTTCCCCATCATTAGTACACAAATGGCATCACTAGTGATAAACAGCACCGGCCAAAAGTTTACGTTCTGCTAAATGTCTGTGTGAGATGCAAATCACTTTAACAAACACAATATATTCTTTTGTTCATTAATCCTCACCTGAGAATACTTTGCTCCATTGACTTTTGTTTTGTTTTGGTACTTTAACTAAGATTATAGTCTATTTTGTCCCATTTATATATTTATTTTATTTTTTAGATTTTTAAATCTTTATTGTTGAAAGTATCACATAGGCTCAATGAGCAACTTTTGTAGACACTGGGAGCTTGAAATCTAGACAACAGAACTTCAATGGAGGGAACACGAGTGTGCCAATGAGATAAAAACAAATGCTCCCTTGAACACCGTGGGAGTGCCCACAGGAGGGCAGTTCCGGCGGAGCCTGTCTCCAAAGGGAATTAGGACTGGCCCTCACTCCCTTCCTCTTTTTCTGATCACGGCGGATCCAGGAAGCTGGTGCTGACAGGTGAAGGTCACAGTGCACTGACTGTGTCATCATCACATCTTCCAAAATGTGTGCATGACCCTAGCCGGATACAGCATAAGCCGGCGGACTAAAGCTGGCAGGTTCGATTCCTGTCAAGGGCATGTACCTCAGTTGCAGGCTTGATACCCAGTCCCGGTGGGTCAGGGCACACGCGGGAGGCAACCAATCAATGTGTTTCTTTCACATCGATGTTTCTCTCTGTGTGTCTCTCTCCCTCCCTTCCACTCTCTCTAAAAATCAATGGAAAAATACCCTTAGGAGAGGATTAAAAAAAAAAAAAACAGAACCTCAGAATTGTGGTTGCTTCTGGAACCTCTGAATGGGAGTCAGAACTAGACATCCCGGGCCAGCTCCTGACCTTGGAAAAGGCAGCTATGTGGTAGCAAAATGACACATTTTGATTCATTAAATTCACATTCATCTCTGTGGTTGGGAAATGGGGCAGATGTTCTCGTGAAATCAAGGTTAATCAGAAAAGTCATTCAAAAAATGAACACATTATGCTTTTACACGATGTTCAGGCCTGGCCTTGTGGTGGTAGCAGAAACCCGAGAAGCCAGGAAAAATAGCAGGAATGCAGATCCGCCCGCTCCAGATCCGCACTGCTCCCCACCTCGGAGGAAAGCCACCAAGTCAGAAAAAAAGGAAACTGACACGGAAGCATAGTATCAGTGGAAGCTGTTTCTTTACTTTAGAAAAAGGTAGGAGGGTCCTGGCCACCTGGCCCTGTGGCTGGGCGTCAACCTATGAACCAGAAGATCATGGTTCAATCCCTGGTCAGGGCACATGCCTGGGTTTCAGACTCAATCCCTAGTGGGACCCTGTGGGAGGCAGCCGATTGATTGGTGCGCGCTCACTCTCCCTCTCTCCCTCTCCGCCCCCCCCCCATATATATCTCCTTTCCTCCCTCTATAAAATTAATTTTTTAAAAAAATGGTGGTAGCCTGGCCAGCATGGCTCAGTGGTTGAGCACTGACCTATGAACAAGGAGGTCACAGTTTATTTAATCCCCAGTAGGGGGCAAGCAGGAGGCAGCCAGTCCATGATTCTCTCTGATGTTCCTCTCTCTCCCTCTCACTTCCTCTCTGAAATCAATAGAAATAAATTTTAAAATAAAATCAATAAAAACATATCCTTGAATGAGGATATATATAATCTGTGGGTTAGCTGAATGTTGGGTTTTGGCACCAACAAAAAGCCTGTCACTTAAAGTGCTACTTCTTCCTTTGTGACATGAGAACTTTGGATAAAGATCTGTGCTGTCCAACAAAAGCATAAGATAAGTTTCTAAATAACTTAAAAACACAGAGACCAGTCCGGCTGGCATAGTTCAATGGTTGAGCACGACCTATGAACCAGGAAGTCACGGGTCGATTCCCAGTCAGGGCACATGCCCAAGTTTCAGGCTCGATCCCCAGGAGGGGTGTGCAGGGGGCAGCTGATCAATGATTCTCTCTCATCACTGATGTTTTTCTCTCCCTTCCTTTTTGAAATCAATAAACATATATTAAAAACAAACAAAAAACATAGAGACCAGTGAAGTGCATTTTTATAATATATTTAAATTTAACCCAAGATCCGCAATAGCATCCTTTCCACATGTACCCCATAGAAAAAGTTATTGAAATCTTCTACATTCCTTTTTCCTACGAAATCTTCAAAAAGACAGGTATGTCATACTAATGGCACAACTCAACCTGAAAACTGATTTTCCACTTGAAAATACATGACAGCCACTGAGGTTCAGGAAATGCGTTTAACCCATAGGAAAAAGGGTTCTCCCAAAGGAAGATGCATTCACCCACAGGAATGTGCTCACCCCCTGCCCCTTCCCAAGATGTTTTCCCTTATAGGAAAGTGTGTTTCCCCCACAGAAATGAGCATTTCTTCTACAGAAAGATGGTTTCCGCCACAGGAAGAAGAGTTCTTCCACAAGTAGAAGGGTTCTCCCACACAAAGTTGGGTTTCCCCACAGGAAGGTGCATTTCTCCCACAAGAACATACACACGTTCTCCCACAGGAACATACACTCCCCCACAGGAAGGTCAATTTCCCTATAGGAAGGTGCATTTACCTCAGAGAAAGAACGATTCCCACCAGGAAGAAGGGTTCACCCAGAGGAAGGTGCGTTTCCCCCACAGGAAGAAGGGTTCCCCCACAGGAACATGTGTTTCCCTCACTGGAAGGTTTCCCCCACAGGAAGGTGCGTTTCTCCCACAGAGAGAAGGATTCCCCCACAGGAAAGTGAATTTCCCCCACAGAAAGGTGGGTTTCCCCATAGGAAGGTGCATGTCCCCCACAGAAAGCTGCGTTTCCCCCATAGGAAGAGGGGTGCTCCCACAGAAAAATGCATCCCCCCACAGGAAGGTGCATTTCCCCCACAGGAAAAAAGGTTCCTCCACGGGAAGAAGGATTCACCCACAGGAACGTGTGTTTCACCCACAGGAAGGTGCATTTCTGCTCAGGAAGGTGGGTTTCCCCACAGGAAGAAAGGCTACCACACAGGAATATGTGGTTCCCCCACAGAATGAATATTTCACCCACAGGAAGATTCATTCACCACATTAAAGGTTTTCCTCCGCCAACCCCAAAGATGTGATCTCTTATAGGAAGGTGCGTTTCCCCCACAGGAAGGTACATTACCCCACAGGAAGATGGGTTGCCCCACAGGAAGGTGCATATCCCTCACAGAAAGATGCATTTCCCCCACAGGAAGGTGTGTTTCTACCACAGGAAGAAGGGTTCCCCCACAGCAAGAAGGGTTCCCCACAGTAAAGTGCATTTCCCACACAGGATGGTGGGTTTCCTAACAGGAAAGTGCATATACCCCAGAGGAAGGTGCGTTTTCCCCACAGAAAGAACGGTTCCCCCACAGGAAGAAGGGTTCCCCCCAAGAAGGTGCGTTTCACTCACAGGAAGATGGGTATCCCTAAAGGAAGGTACGTTTCCCCTACAGAAAATACAGTTCCCCCACAGGAAGAAGAACTCCCCCGAGGAAAGTGTGTTTCCGACACAGGAACATGTGTTTCCCCTAGAGGAAGTTGCATTACCCCATAGGAAGAAGGCTTCTCCCCCAGGAAGATGCATACTCCCACAGGAATGTGCCTTTCCCCAACACGAAGTTGTGTTCCCCACAGAAAGGTGCCTTTCCCCCACAGGAATATGTGTTCCCTAATAGGACAGTGCATTTCCCCCACAGGAAGAAGGGTTCCCTCAGCAGATGATGCGTTTCCCCCAAAGGAAGAATGGTTCCCAAACAGGAAGAAGGGTTCCCTCAGCGGTAGGTGCATTTCCCCTAAAGAAAGTACGGTTCCCCCACAGGAAGAAGGGTTCCCCCAGAAGAAGTTGCATTTCCCCCACGGGAAGTTGCATTTTCCCCATACGAAGAAGGGTTGTACCACAGGAAGATGCATCCCCCCTCAGGAATGTGCGTTTCCCCCACAGAAACATGTGTTTCCCCCATAGGAAGGTGCGTTTCCCCAATTGGAATAATAGTTCCCCAAAAGGAAGAAGGGTTCCCTCAGAGGAGAGTCAATTTCCCCCACTGGAAGAACAGTTCCCCCACAGGAAGTAGGGTTCCCACAGGAAGTTACATTTCCCCCACAGGAACATGTGTTTCCCACACAGGAAGCTGCGTTTCCCCCACAGCAAGGAAGGTGCATTTCCCACACAAGAAGATGGGTTCTGCCATAAGAAGTTGCATTCCCCACAGGAAGGTGCGTTTCCTTCACAGGAATGTGCCTTTCCCCCACAGGAAGAAATGTTCCCTCAGGGGAAGGTGCATCTCCCCTACAGAAAGAAGACTTCCCCCATAGGAAGTTGCATTTCCCCCATAGGTAGAAGTGTTCTGCCACAGGAGGTAGCATTCCCCACAGGAAGGTGCCTTTCCCACACCGGAAGGGGAACTTCCCCCACAGGAAGTTTAATTTTCCCCATTGGAAGAAGGGTTCTCACACAGAAAGTTGCATTCCCAACAGGAAGATGTCTTTCCCCCACAGAAGATGTGTTCCCTCATAGGACCATGAGTTTCCCCCCGAGGAAGATGAGTTTCACAACAGGGAGGTCCATTTCCCCCAAGGAACATGTGTTTTCCCCACAGGAAGGTGCATTTTGCCCACAGGAAGTATGGTTCCCCCAAAGGAAGTTGCATTTCCCTCACAGGAATATGTTTCCCACATATGAATGTGCGTTACCTACACAGGAACATGTGTTTCCCCCATAGGAAGGTGCTTTTCCCCCCACAGGAAGAAGGGTTCCCTCATAGGAAGGTGCATTTCCCCTACAGAAAGAAGGGTTCCCCCAAAGGAAGTTGCATTACCCTGGCAGGAATATGTGTTTCCTACAGAGGAACATGTGTTTCCCCCACAGGAAGGTGCTTTTCCCCCCACAGGAAGAAGGGTTCCCTCATAGGAAGGTGCATTTCCCTTACATGAAGAAGGGCTCCCCCACAGGAAGTTGCATTACCCCGGCAGGAAGGTGCCTTTCCCCCACAGGAAGATATGTTTCTCTGGCAGGAAGGTGTGTTTCCCCCACAGGAATGTGCCATTCCCCTTCAGGAAGCTGCATTCCCCACAGGAAGGTGCACTGCTCCACAGAAACATGTGCTTCCCTGATAGGCAGTTGTTTTTCCCCAGCAGGAAATATGGTTCCCCTATAGGAAGATGCATGTCCCCCACAGGAACATGTTTTCCCCATCGGAAGGTGCTTTTCCCCAACAGGAAGAAGGATTCCCTCATGGAAAGGTGCATTTCCCCTACAGGAAGGTTTTTTTTCACAGGAAGATACATTTCCCCGAAAGAAAGTTGGATTTCCCCCACAGGAAGAAGGTTCTGTTTTAGGAAGTTGCATTCCCCACAGGAAGGTGCCTTTCACTCACAGTAACATGTGTATACCCCACAGGAAGGTGCATTTCCCACACAGGAAGTATGGTTCCCCATAAGAAAGAGTTCCCCCAGAGGAAGTTGCACTTAACCACAGAAAGTTGCACTTCCCCAATAGGAAGTATGGTTCCCTACAGGAAGCTGTGTTTCCCCCACAGGAATGTGCCTTTCCCCCACAGGAAGTTGCGTTCCCCACAGGAAGAAGGGTTCTGCCATAGGAAGCTGCATTCCCCACAGGAAAGTGCCTTTCACCCACAAGAACATGTGTTTTCCCCACAGGAAGGTGTGTTTCCCACATAGGAAGTATGGTTCTCCCACAGGAAACACAGTTCCCCCAGAGGAAGTTGAATTTCGCCCACAGGAAGTTGCATATACCTACAGGAAGTATTGTTCCCCTATCAGAAGATGCATTCCCACACAGAAAGTTACATTTTCCCCACAGGAACATGTGTTTCCCACATGGGTAGCTGTATTTCCCCCATAGCAATGTGCCTTTCCCCCACAGGAAGTTACATTCACCACAGGAAGGTGTGTTTCTCCCACAAGAACATGTGTTTTCCCCATAGGAAGGTGTGTTTCCCACACAGGAAGAAGGATTCCCTCAGGGGAAAGTCCATTTCCCATAAAGGAAGAAGGCTTCCCCCACAGGGAGTTGCATTTCCCCCATAGGTAGCAGGGTTCTGCCACAGGAAGTAGCATTCTCCATAGGAAGGTACTTTCCTCTGCAGGAACAAGTGTTTCCCCCACAGGAAGATGCACTTCTCCCACAGGAAGTACGGTTCCCCACAGGAAGTACGGTTCCCCACAGGAAGATGCAGTTCCCCAACAAGAAGTTGCATTTCCCCCATAGGAAGAAGGGTTCTCCCACAGGAAGTTACATTCCCCACAGGGAAGATGCCTTCCCCCCACAGGAAGATGTGTTCCCTCATAGGACAATGCATTTCACCCCGAGGAAGATGGGTTTCACCACAGGAAGGTGCATTTCCCCCAGAGAAACATGTTTTTCCCCCAGAGGATGCTGCGTTTCCCCACAGGAAGTATGATTCCCCACAGGAAGTTGCATTTCCACCACAGGAACATGTGTTTCCACCATAGGAAGGTGTGTTTCCACCACAGGAAGAATGGTTCACCCACAGGAAACAGGGTTCCCCTAGAGGAAGTTGCATTTCCCCCACAGGAAGATACATTCCCCCACAGGAACATATGTTCCCCTCACAGGAAGTAGTGTTTCCCCCACAGCAACATGTGTTTCCCCCACAGGAAGGTTTCCCCCAGAGGAAAGTGCATTTCCCCTACAGGAAGAAAGGTTCCCCCACAGGAAGTTGCATTCTCCTCAAGAAGGAGCCTTTCCCCCAGGGGAACATGTGTTTCCCTGACAGGAAGTTGCATTCCCCCCACAGGAACATGTGTTTCTCCCACAGGAAAATGTGTTCCCCCCACAGGAAATATGGTTCTCCCACAGGAAACAGGGTTTCCCTAGAGGAAGTTGCATTTTCCCCAAAGGAAGTAGCATTTCCCCCACAGAAAGTATGGTTTCCACACAATAACATGCAATTCCTCCACAGGAAGTTGCATTTGCCCCACAGGACCTTGTGTTTCCTCCACAAAAAGGTGCACTTCCCCCACTGGAACTATGGTTCCCCCACAAAAAGATGCATTTTCCCCACAGGCACTTGCATTTCCCCCATTACAAAAATGGTTGTCCCACAGGAAGTTGCATCCTCATAGAAAGATGCCTTTCTCCCACTGGAATATGTGTTCCCTCATAGGACAATGCGTTTCCCCCACAGGGCGATGGGTTTCACCACAGGAAGATGCGTTTTCTCCAGAGGAACATGTATTTCCTGCACAGGAAGGTGCATTTCCCCCACAGGAAGGTGCATTACACTCACAGGAAGTATGGTTGTCCCCCAGGAAACAGGGTTCCTCCAGAGGAAATTAAATTTCCCTCACAAGAAGTTGCACTTCCCCCAAAGGAAGTATGATTCCCCCAGAGGAAGATGCATTTCCCCCAACGGAAATTGTATTTCCACCATAGGAAGTTGTATTTCCCCCATACGAAGAAGGGTTCTACAACAGGAAGATGCACTTCTCCAGCTTGCATTGCCTCATAATAAAAAGGGTTCTGCCACAGGAAATTGCATTCCCCAAAGGAAGGTGTCTTTTCGCTACAGGAACATGTGTTTCCCCCACAGGAAGTTGCACTTCCCCCAAAAGATATATGGTTCTCCCACGGGAAACAGGCTTCCCACAGAGGAAATTGCCTTTCCCGCACAGGAAGTTGCATTTCCCCCACAGGAAGGTGAGTTTCGCACACAGGAACATGTGTTTCCCTCACAGGAAGTCGTGTTTCCCCCACAGGAAAATGTTTTTCCTATATAAGAAAGTGTGTTTACCCCACAGAAAGGAGTGTGCCCTCAAGGGAAGGTGTATTTCCACTACAGGAAGAAGGGTTCCCGCACAGGAGGTTGCATTTACCTGACAGGATGTTGCTTTTCCCCCACAGAAAAAAGAGTTCTGCCACAGGAAGTTGCACTGCCCACAGGAAGGTACCTTTCCCTCAAAGGAAGGCGTGTTTCCCCCAAAGGATGTATGGTTCTCCAACAGGAAACAGAGTTCTCCCAGAGGAAGTTCCATTTCCCCCAAAACAGGTTGCATTTATCCCTCAGAAAGTATGGTTTCCCCAGAGGAAGATGCATTTCCCCCACAGGAAGTTGCATTTGCCCCACAGGAACATGTGTTCGTTCACAAGAAGTTGTATTTATCCCACAGGAATGTGCCTTTCCGCCACAGGAACATGTGTTTCCTCCACAGGAAGAAATGTTCCCTCAGGGAAAGGTGCATTTCCCCGCCAGGAAGAAAGGTTCCCTCAGGGGAAGCTGCCTTTCCACTACAGCAAGAAGGATTTCACCACAGGAACTTGAATCTCCCTGACAGGAAATTGCATTGCCACCACAGGAAAAAGAGTTCTGCCACAGAAAGTTGCATTCTCCACAGGAAAGTACATTTCTCGCACAGGAGGGCGCATTTCTCCCAAAAAAAGTATGGTTCTCCCGCAAAAAACAGGGTTCTCACGGAGGAAGTTCCATTTCCCCCAAAGGAAGTTGCATTTCCCCTACAGTAACATGTGTTCCCCCACAGGAAGTTGGATTTATTTACTACAGCAACTTGTGTTTCCCCACAGGAACATGTGTTTCCCCCATAGCAAGGTGCATTTCCCCCACAGGAAGAAAGGTTCCCGCAGAGGAAGGTGCCTTTCCCCTACAGGAAGAAGGGTTCCACCACAGGAAGTTGCACCTCCATGACAGGAAACTGAATTTCACCCACAGGCAGGAAGAGATCTGCCACAGGAAGTTGCACTCCCCACAGGAAGGTACCTTTCCCCCACAGGAAGGTGTGGTTGCCCCAAAGGAATTACAGTTCTCCCACAAAAACAGGGTTCTCCCGGAGGAAGTTCCATTTCCCCCAAAGGAGGTTCCATTTCCCCCAAAAGAAGTTGCATCTCCCTGACAGGATATTGCATTTCCCACAAAGGAAGCATGGTTCCCTAGAGGAAGATGCATTTCCCCCACTGGAAGTCGCATTTATACCACAGGATGTGCCTTTCCCCCACAGGAACATGTGTTTCCCTCATAGCAAGGTGTGTTTCCCCAAGGAAGAAAGGTTATCTCAGGGGAAGCTGCCTTTCCCCTACAGGAAGAAGGGTTCCACCACAGGAAGTTGCATCTCCCTGACAGGAAATTGCATTTCCCCCACAGACAGGAAGAGATCTGCCACAGGAATTGCACTCCCCACAGAAAAGTACCTTTCCCGCACAGGAAGGTGTGGTTGCCCCAAAGGAAGTACGGTTCTCCCACAAAAACAGGGTTCTCCTGGAGGAAGTTGCATTTCCCCCGAAGGAGGTTGTATTTCTCCCTCAGAAAGTATGGTTCCCCCAGAGAAGATACATTTCCCCCACAGGAAGTTGCATTTCCCCTACAGTAATGTGTTCCCCCAGAGGAAGTAGCATTCATCCCACAGGAATGTGCCTTTCCCCCACAGGAACAAGTGTTTCCCTTATAGCAAGGTGTGATTCCCCCACAGGAACAAATGTTCCCTCAGGGGAAGTTGCATTTCTGCCTCAGGAAGAAAGGTTCCCTCAGTGGAAGGTGCCTTTCCCCAACAGCAAGACGGGTTCCACCACAGGAAGTTGCATCTCCCTGACAGGAAATTGCATTTCCCCCACAGGAA
>PVJC01024562.1:0-25457 GCA_004026665.1 Murina feae | reverse complement strand
TTGGCGGCACCGGGAAGTGGGAAAGGAAGGCAGCAGGGGACGGGTGAGTGGGAAAGAGTTGGCAGCCTGCTTGGCGGCTTCCCAGGTCCCTTCCGAGGATCAGGGAGCAGGAAAAGGCTGGCCTGACCACAAGGCAGGATTTTCCCTGCTTTCTGGTGGCTGGAGGAAGATGGGCAGTAGGCAAGCTTGGGAGGCAGGCCGCACCCAGCCCTGGCCATGCTCAAAAAAGAGAACAGCATGCAGGGGGGGGCAAGAGTCTGAGAGATCAACATAGAGGGGGTGCCTGCTCCAAGCCTCCACGGTGTGCCTGGTGGCAGGCCCCCAGCAGGTAGACACACACAGGAGGACTGCTCCTAGCCTCAGATGCGGCTGGGGGCAGGTCCCCAGTGGTGACACACACACATACACACACACACAAGGCGCCTGGCAGACTGGGGCCATCATAGGACATCCACTGAGGGGTCCCAGACTGTGAGAAGGCACAGGCCGGGCTGAGGAACTCCCTCCACCCCGAGTGTACAAATTTTTGTGCACTGGGCCCCTAGTTATGTAATAAAAACCAACATTTTTCAAGTGACTCCAAGTGCTAAGGTTTCATCCTCATTGCTATTCTGTAGGGTGGTTGTTTACTAGTGTTCACTATATCCTGGTGAAGAAATTAAAGCAAAGGACATATTGTAGTAAGTGGTACAGTGAGACAGGAATCCAAGTCTGCCAGTGAATTTGAGAGAGAAGTGTTTTATGTAGCCATGAGAGTGATTATGAAGTGCTTGGAAAGAACAGTGATTTCATTCATCCATTCACTCCACACGTGCTGAACGCTTGCCTTCTACCGAGCCCAACCTTTGCTGGTTAAGGTGATTATTGTTTAATGGCCCAGTAAGCATGGACTTTAGTTCACCGTAACTTGAGATGGACAGAAGTAAATGCCAGGTAGAGATTAAAGAAAGTGCATTGTTGGAACGTTATGAAGAGAATTATTGACTCTGAAAAGAGATCAAGGCTGGCTTTATAGGACATGAGCAGGAGTAGAAAAATAATAAAATAGTACCTCCTAAACACTTTATATCTTAGGTATTATGTTTAACATTTTAAACAATAATAACAGCTATTACTTATTGACTATTCTATGTACCAGCCACTGTCATCAGCATTTGTGTGTGTAAATTCTCTTTACTGCTCACAAAAGCTAGGTAGCATTTCATTTTACAGATAAGGAAACTGGAGCCTAAAGAAGCTGAGAAACTTGCCAGGGCCACTTAGCTAGGATCTGGATGAGCTCGGTAGTCTGGTTCCAGAGTCTGTTTTGATAACCACTTTGCTGTAACATGGGCCATGCATGAGTTTTATCTCCTTTCATCTTCACAACAACCTTAAAAGTATTACTAAACCTATTTTTTAAAATATTTTTATTGATTTCAGAGAGGAAGGTAGAGGGAGAGAGAGATAGAAACATTGATGATGAGAGAAAGCATTGAGCGACTGCCTCTTGCACGCCCCCCACTGGAGATTGAGCCCACAACCCAGGCATGTGCCCTTGATCAGAATCAAAACCGGGACCCTTCAGTTCACAGGCTGATGCTCTATCCACTGACCCAAACTGGCTAAGGCACCAAACCCATTTTATAGGCAGGCACATCAACTCGAGGATTACAGACTTACCCAAGAGCCTCTGAACACGGCAGAGCAGGCTCCTGTCTTCCTCAAGCTCTCCCCTGCTGCACTCAACACCACCTTCAGTCTGCTTCATTAACTTTGTGGGCTGGCTTCATTATAGACGTGTCCTTGATTCTCCTCTTGTCCTCTCCCTGCTTTCTTTCAGGGAACATCATTAAGAATGAAGCCTTGTACAGAGCTGGGATCCATCCCCTTTCTCTCGGTTCACTCCTCAGTCCTCGGCAGCTTGAGATCCTCGTGGATCATGTGGTGGAGTTTAGTACAGACTGGCTTCAGGGCAAGTTCCAGGGCAGACAGAATCACACACAGATCTACCAGAAAGAGCAGTGCCCTGCTGGGCACCAGGTTAGGAAGGAGGCCTTTGGGCCTCCGGGTGGCTTCCAGAGGCTCACCTGGTGGTGCCCCCAGTGCCAACCCAGGCTGCCACCTGACGAGCCAGAACAAGTCCAGCTTTCCTAGAGCCCTTGGGCCCTTTCACAAAACCTTCCCCTTCAGGGGGCTTGATGCTTGAGTGTAGAGAAAGGGGGTGTGGGCAGGGATTGGGACTAGGGGCAGGAGTTAGAGGTGAGGGTGATCAGGAGGGCATCAGTCCTGTTGATATTCATCTCACTGAAGTTGAGTTTTCACAGCGTTAGGTTATTTTTTAAATCTTTAATTCTTCTTAATTCTGCCATTGTAAAAGGTGAGAGAAGTTATGTTGACAATTATGGGAAAAGCCTCCCAGAACAACAAGTGGGTTAATGAAAATATAAGTCTGTGGAAAACAGCTGTGCCCCACCATTATTCTGTTTGGTTTGGTTTTGGTTTTGAAACTTTGGTTGTCTTAAGGCCCTCCATTTGAGAATCAGGAACATGGAATTATCTTTCTTCATTCCCCTGGAGAGATCCAGGGATGAGGATGGAGTAGCACGATGGACATGCTGGGATTCAGCCTGCTGCCTGGGTCCTTTTCCATGGGATGGATGTTGCAGAAAGACCAAAAAAACCTAAGCGACACTTTGAAGGAGTGAAGAAATCACAGTTTCAGTCACGTGCGTGGTCTCTGGAAATGTTCCAAATCAGAGCAGTGCAACACACGGGAACCTTGCCTTATATCTGCTTCCCAAGTTCATTGTATTGCAAATATGTTCCCTCCCTCGAGGCCCTGGAGGAATTGCAACTCCCAACAATCCACCCTTCCCCCAGGTGTTCCAAGGATTCCAGCCAGTTTAACAATCCATCCTTCCCCCAGGGCAGTGCTCCTGGCTTGTTTTGCTAATCCAGTTTTGGTGAAGGAGGCAATGCCTCAGCTGAAGGTCATTCCCCCAGAACATCAGGGCTACCTTTGAATTAGCCCTTTTTAGCCATCTCATGGATACACCAGGAGAAAGGGTGGGAAGGTGTAGCTGGCCACCTTTCTGACGTGCCTAGTGGGCTTTAGAACAAAGCTGCTTGTTTCCTCCTAAGGTGATATATTTGTGACCATTGCTATGTGGAACCAGCAGGAGTCAAGGTTGTGGAGACACAGTGTAAAGGTGTTAGCAACAGCTGGAAGAAACCAGGGCATTTAAATAAAGCTCTTTGATATTTCCTGTTGTCATCTTTATTTGGCAGGAATAGTCCTTAAAATGTAAGTAACTGAGTTCTTTGGCTGCATAGGACTTGTTGAAATGGCCTGATGGATCCACTTAAAAGGAACAGGGCAGGGGTTGGGGGTGGTGGTGGAGGAAGGTACAGGGAGGATAAATGATGGAAGGAGACTTGACTTGTGGTGAACACCCAGTATAGTGTACAGATGATGTGTTGTGGAATTGTGTACCTGAAACTTGTATAATTTTGCTAATCAGTAGTCACCTAATAAATTCAATAAAAAAAAGGAAAGAAAAAAAAGCAGGTGGCAGGGGGTGGGGGAGAGGGAAGGGATGAGCGCACACCTGCTCTTCTGCCCCTGGGGCACTGCAGTGGCGGGAGAGCTGGGGAAGCAGAGATGGATTTCACTCCTGTGGCCCTAGTCATTGGTTTGTGAGTGAATTAGAAATAGTGGCTGAGATGTCTGGCTTTCCTTCTCTCTCCTTTGTCTTAGGAATTGAGAGTTGTCAACAGTGGGGAAGCCTCTTTATGGCAGACCTATAACCTGGATAATAGTTCATATGTACTGATTGCTTATCATACATTCAGCCTAGTTCTTATGTAAGCTGCAATAAAACTCAACAACAAAACACATGAAGATAAGTATTCACTCTTACTGTCTTTGTTTTATAGATGAGGAAACTGAAGTCTAGATAGGCTGAGGAACTTGCTAGAGTCACACTGTTAACAAGGGTCAATGGCACACACATTGCAGCCTCCTCTCTGTCAGGCTTAGGCAGCAGCGCTATTCAGTAAGTATTCATTGTGCAGTTAGCATGTGCCAGGCATGATTCTAGATGCTTGGGGGTAAGTTCATGAACAAAACAAAGACGTGCTATCATTGAACTTACATTCTAGCAAGGGAAAGCAGCCACTAAACATCATAAGTAAATTAGAAGGTGACAGATATTCCTGGAAAATTTTAAAGTAGGATGGAAGATCAGCGGAGGTGGTGATAGGATGACCAGCGTTAGCCTAAATGAGCAGGTAGGATTTCAGCAAAGACTTGAGGAGGTAAAGGAATTAGCCAGTTGGATATCTTGGGGGGAAAATACCACAGGGAAAGTGGAGTAAACCAAGCATGTCAAACATGCCTCGCTTATTTAAAGACAGATAGGCTCAGTTGAGGTAAGGACTGACCTTGTCAGTGAAGATACAGCCTAGGGTATAACTACCCCCATAACTGCTTTTAGTTAAAGTTTAATTTCAGCGCATCCTTTGTGGTTACTTTCGGTCTCTGAGTTTGCAAGACTGCCGTGCAGGCCTTCGCTGAGCTTGTCAGGTTAGCATGTGGCCCCTTTTTTGGGGGGGACTAAGTGGGTCCAAAATAAACAATTAGAAGAGAGTAGCTGACACTCTAGTGGAGATGTGGTAGGCAGATAGATAGGCATCAGCAGAGCAAGGACGATGGGCCAGTTACAGAAAGTCACCGGGGCAGACCGACCTGGACACCTAGCAATGAAAAAAAACAAAAACTGGTAGAGCAGATATTGGAGAGATTCAAGATCTTGCCCCTAAGATGATGTCCTCTCCACCCTAGATTGGCAGGTTTTGGAGGTAAGTATTGTTATCAAGAACTTGCCCCTAACGCCCTACTCCGCCCTAGAGCGCCTAGGGGCGTGCAGGTCAGCTTAGTCACGTGGTGGAGGAGCACTAGGGGGTGAAGGGGCGCTCCTCTAACTTCGGATGCAAGGACTGTAGACCACGCACAGGACAGGCCCCAATAGGTCAGCTGGGCGAAGGCGGCAGTTAACTCCCCTGGGAGGGACTAAAAGGAGCCCTACCCCACTCCCCGGGCTGCTCTTGGAGGCCCCCGCTGGACATTTCTCTTCCAGTGTGCTTTCTCTTTGCTTTGCCCCCCAAAAAACTAGCGAGTTTGAGTCTTGGCTCTGAATTCTTTTCTTAGTCAAACTTCGAGTACTGAGGTTGCTGAACCCAGGATTGGTCTGATCCCACCGGCCAGACCCCTGGTGCCCTTCCGCCGCCCACAACAGCGCGGTTGAGGGAGTGAAAGCGCTCTGCGGGGCAAACGGGGGTGTTTGTCTCACCGGAGAGCTGGCCAAGGCCCCGACAACTTGTGCACGGGCTCACCTGCCTTTTAAATGTTGGCCACTCGGGCGCGGCCGCCCACACAGCGCGCCCCGCCACGAGAGAGCTAGTCTGGCCGGTAGGACAAACAGGACACATGGAGGCCTATTGACAAAACTCTGGCGGACTCTTGCCGGCCCTCTGCCCATCTACGCTGAGCCCTCCCCGCACGCGGGGGCAGAGTCCAACAGGGGGTCGGAGACTGCGGGGTGCGCGCCCCCGGACCGGGGAGGGCTGCGGAGGAACGCAGAGCCCCGCCCCCCGGGAGGAGCACCAATCCGGCTCGCCTGCCTCTTCCTCACCCTTCAGTTAGCTTCCAGCCCGTCTTCATCACGCCAGACCGATCCCGCCGCCGATTG
Organism: Murina feae; assembly: GCA_004026665.1. Classification (NCBI taxonomy): domain Eukaryota; kingdom Metazoa; phylum Chordata; class Mammalia; order Chiroptera; family Vespertilionidae; genus Murina; species Murina feae. The sequence goes on along the minus strand of PVJC01024562.1, from coordinate 19,725 downwards.
GTCGGCATCTTCCTGGTACGAACCGCCCTGGCCAATCAGCGCTTGTCAGTCCACCTCACAAGCCCACCGGAAGCGGCTCGAGAGCCCGAGGCCCGTTAAGATGGGCGGGAAGTGGGCGTGGTGGCGCCGGGCCCGCCTGCGTTCCTGCCCCGCCCTCCGCGCCTTCGCTGCCTAATCCGGGTGTGGGGTGCAGTCCGGAGGTATTAGCCAGCTGATCACCCAGGCCCTGCGTCGTGCCGTCAACATGGAGTTCGTGAAGTGCTTGGGGCACCCGGAGGAGTTTTACAACCTGCTGCGCTTCCGGATGGGGGGGCGGTATAAGGTGGTACCCAAGATGGACCAGGTGGGTTGAACATCCCTGCATCCTTGCCCTGCAGAAACGCTGCGCGCGGCGCCCGCCCTTCAGGCCTGGTCCGGCGGACCCAAAATCGGGGGCGAGGGGCGCGGCGAGGCGAGGCGAGCGGGTGCGAGACCCCTCAGGCCCCCCGCCTTCCCTCTGGAGCAGACCCCCGCCCAGGCGGGTGGTCCCACCGCCCAGCCAGGCTCGGTCTCCCACGCAGGCCTCCTCCTCTCGCCCCGACCCTCCCCAGGTGTCCTACTGCTACAAATGTTTCTGCTCGGTCAGAGCATTGGTTGTCAGGTAGTTTTGCTTCAAACTTTATTCTTCACGTTGATGTTTACCTGTGTTCTAATCCTTGGTTTGCAAAACAGGTTGCGTGGGCAATTTCAGTGGGCGGGGACCTGGGCTAGGACTGCGTGAGCAGAACGTACTGTGTTGATATTATCAGCGAATGCATTTCTAGGGCCCTGCCAGCTCTTGCAGAAGCTTCCCTGGCCGGGTCAGTCCCTTCTTCCCCAGGCTTCCTAGGTTTTTGATAACCCTTGTTTACTCCTCCGAGTTCGTAGTGGTTACCTGCGTGTCTGTTGATTCACGACATTGTTGGCTTCTTGAAGGCTAGACCTGGTTTTGTTTATATTTCACCTGCCTCATTCCTGTACCCTTTGCTAAATGAATGCTTCCAAAGGTATTTATTCCGACAAGAAAACTATTCTGAAGTGATTATTGAATGAATAAACACCTTCAGCTGAATTTGTGGGTTATGTCAAAAGCTTTACATTCTTTTCCCCAATGGCAGTATCACAGTGAAATACTGTTACTGGTTTAAATGTACCCTTACTTGGTGTCCTTCATTAAAACACTTTAATTTTCCATCAGAACATCCCCCCCCCCCCCGATTTGTCTCATGACTTAGAACCCTCATCTTTGAAGCTCTAGTTTCAGTGAGTGCCACCTCTCTTGACCATTCAGCAGTCATTTACTAAACACCTGTTCTGTGCTAGGCACTACAGAGGGTGCAGCATGGCAGGCTGGTGTGAATAGACAAATAAGACACTCAAAGAACTCACCATCTTGTCAGGTCAATAAAATGCTATAAAATTGCTCATTGAAAACTTAGGAAGGCACCATCATGAGATGCCTCTTTATGTCACCTGTGAGCCTCCCTGAACCATTTTCTCTGGCACTATTTTGCCTTCTATCAGTCCCATAGTCTTGCATTGTGGTTATTTGTGTATTGGCTTTCTGTCCCCCAAATCCCTTTCAGATTTAAGATTCTGGATTTTAAGCAGTTTGAAAATAGGAATCTTGTTCGATGTACCTTTAGTGAATTAATGAACAAAAGGTAGGTGCACTGCCCTCAAGAAACATCTAGCTTTTTAAACAAGATAAACATCAGTAAATGTGGCAGATAATAATAGTAAAAGCCGGAGGGAAATTCACCGAAGTGAAAAGTCACTTTTGGCTGGGATAGGGGCTTAATCTTCTGTGGAATGCCTAAATGAAATGCAGCTTTAAATTGCTCTTGTGCCTTGCTCAATAGATATTTGTTTAATTAGAAATTCTTACTAAAAGTATTTATTTGGAGCTTTCCTGAAGTTGTTGGCAAATATTTATGTTATTGTAAATTTGTGTGAGGGGAGTGGGGAGAATGGTGTCCACTGTTATCAGATTCCCCCAGGGATCTGCCACATAAAACAGATAAATAGTCACTGCTTTACAATCCAGGTTGTACATCTCCTGAGCACCCCCTGTGACAGATAATTCACTACCTCGGAGGTCCACCCACTCCTTCTCCAGACAGCTCTGGCTTTTAGGCAGTGTTACTTTAAAGTGAGCTGAATTTCCACTCTTTGTTCTCTCTCTGGAGCCAGAGAGTCTAATCCTTGTTTTGTAATACAGTACTTGAAGTGTTTTAGGAGAAGTCTCATATCTCTCTAAGAATAGTGATGTACAAGCCAAACGTTCTGTGTTCTTCCACTTGATATCCACTGCACTTTCCAGGTCATTTACCATCCTGGCCTCCCTCTCTCTTTAAAATCTACTGTTCAAAAGTGAACAATACTTTAGGGCTGGGCTGGTTATTTCAGACTTTAGGATTTCTTTTTTATGGAATGTTGTAATTTTTTTCAAGTTAAAATCTTGTTGTTGTTTTTTATATCTTTATTGATTTCAGAGAGGAAGGGAAAGGGAAAGAGAGATAGAAACATCAATGATGAGAGAGAATCATTGATTAGCTGCCTCCTGCACGCCCCCTACTGGGGATCAAGCCTACAACCCCGGGCATGTGCCCTTGGCAGGAATCAAACCTGGGACCCTTCAGTCCTCAGGCCAACACTCCATCCACTGAGCCAAACCAAGCAGGGCTAAGTTAAAATCTTATTTATGACCCTAGTAACATAAAAGATTTGTTGTCTATGCTCCAAAAGAAGGAAAAGGTCTTAAGCAGGTCTGTGGTTTATCACATTCCTTAGACATCCCAACCTTTTGTTTCTTGTTTTTTCCTCTATACCTGATAGAAACTTCAGTGCCATCAGTGGGGGAGTATAAGTGCTTGACAAGAAATGTCACAAAGCTCTAGCTGGTTTGGCTCCATAGATAAGCATCGGCCTGCAGACTGAAGGATCTCTGTGGACTGAAGGGTCTTGGGTTCGATTCCAGTCAAGGGTACAGTACCTTGGTTGTAGGCTCAGTCCCCAGCCCTGGTCAGGCTGCATGCGGGAGGCAACCAGTTGATGTGTCTCTCTATCATCCATGTTTCATGATTCTCTCTGTCTCTCCTCCTCCCTTCCACTCTCTTAAAAAAAAAAAAAAAAAGGTCACATAAAAATAGACAGCCTTGCCCTGGCCAGTGTGCTCAATAGTTAGAGCATTGGTCAGTGCACCAAAGGGTCTCAGGTTCAATTCCCAGTCAAGGGCATGTATCAGGGTTGCAGGTTCAAACCTGGCCTGGTCAGGGAGTATGTGGGAGGCATCCATGGTTTGATATGTCTTTCTCACATTGATGTTTCTGTGGATCTGTCTGTCTCTCCCTCTTTCTCCCCCTCCATCCCTCTCCATCCACTCTCTAAAAAATCAATGAGGAAAAATATTCTTGGATGAGGATTAACAACAGCAAAATATATACAGGCAGCCTTGGATGTTGTATTTCTAATTAACATAAGTTAAGATTGCTTTAACTTTAAAAATGTGTTTAATTATAAAATATTTCAAACAAATAGAAAACTATTAAAAATACTATAAACCACTTGTGTCTCTCAAGATTAACTATGAAGTTTTTTAAAAATATATTTTTATTGATTTCAGAGAGGAAGGGAGAGGGAGAGAGAGAGAGAAACATCAATGATGAGAGAGAATCATTGACCGGCTGCCCTCCTGCACACCCCCCACTGGGGAATGAGCCTGCAACCAAGGCATGTGCCCTTGACTGGAATCGAACCTGGGATTCTTCAGTCCTCAGGCCAATGCTCTATCCACTCAGCCAAACCAGCTACGGCTATATTAAGTTTTTTTTTTGCTGTATTTGCTTCATCTTGTGGACTTAGAATTGTGGTCAGTCCAGATCCCTAATTATACTTGTTTAAGACCTATTCTCCCATTTTTCAAAAAATATTTTAATTGATTTCAGAGAGGAAAGGAGGGGGAGAGAGAAAAGCATCAGTGAAGAGAGGGAATCATTGATTGGCTGCCTCCTGCTTGCCCCTTACTGGGGATTGAGCCTGCAACCTAGGCATATGCCCTTGGCCAGAATCTAACCCGGGACCCTTCAGTCTGCAGGCCGATGTTCTGTCCACTGAGCCAAACCAGCAAGGGCCTTATTCTCCCATTTTGATGATCACAATAATGGCTAACATTTATTGACCTATTGCTATATGTGCCAAGCACTATTTTAAACATCTCCTTGCATCTATTATTTAAACCTTCCAGTGACCTTATGAGAAAGCCTACTATACTTTTTTTGTGTTTTATAGATGAAGAAACAGGCACAGAGAGATTAATTAATTGCCTGAGGTCCAACAGTATTTTATAGTAGAGCCTGTCTTTGACCCTGGAAGTCTGACTGTGAGCTCACTTTGTTAATGCCATCATGCTGCTTACCATTAAGATGATGAAGCATGGAGATATTAAACAGAGGATTGTCCAGATTTAGCTAAAAGGTGAACACACTTTTGTGTGATGGACACAAAGTGGAAAAAACCTACCCTAAACACAATCACAGTCTAATGGCGAACAGGTGTAAAAAGGTAAGATAACCTAGGAAGTGCCAAATAATCTTAAGGATATTTTGATTTCAGGAAATGTTAGCCAAGTAGAAATGTGTGAGTGACAAGTTATCAGAAAAAAAGAAACACAGGAAAAAGTTCTTCGTAAGGTATAGGGCTTTGCAGAGGTTATCCTATATAATAAAAGCCTAATAGATCGAACAGCAGAACAACTGGCAGAATGACCAGTTGCTATGATGCACATTGATTACCAGAGGGCAAACGCTCAATGCAGGAGCTTCCCACAGCCCTCAGGCCCCAGGCCAGCCAAGATGGGTGCCAGCTGGGGCCCCCCCAGATCATGCCACCGGTCACCCAGGGAGGCCACTAGCAGTGGCTGTGGGGGGCAGGGCTGGCGAGCAGGCAGCACTAGGCTGGCCAAGGTGGGTGCACCACAGATCAGCCCTAATCGCCGGCCATGCCTTGGGACCTACCTGTGCACAAATTTTGTGCACTGGGTCTCTAGTTAGATTTAGATTAGTAGGGAGGATCCTCAGTGGAAAAAGTCAGCATGAGCCAACTCATTCAGTTAGGATCAAACATGAAGTGTGTGGGATGATAATGAAACCAACCTGGCTGGAATTGAAGAATGTGAACTAGAAGTATTGAGTTGAGTAAATTTGGTTAGGAATACAAAAGTTGAGCTGTATTAGGTAAAACAGGTAATGGTTAACAGCAGGACTATGTCATGATGAAAGCAATATTCTGGAATACTCATCTAGTATATGAGTGGGATTAGGAGATTATATTGTGAGTAAGAGTAAACAAATTAATAATGATAATAATAGTCAGTATTTATTGAGTTCCTATGTTTGCCAGGCACTGTACTAAGCTTTTTAAGTCTGTTACCTCAGTGCATCAGTTAGCTTTTATTGAGTAAGAAACTCCAAAGCTTTAGGGTTTGATGGTCATAATACTGGCTATGATGACTCAGTTCTGGAGATTGGTTGCAGGACAATGTGATTAAATAGTACTAAACTGCACACTTAAAACATGTTTAAATAGTAAATTTTAAATTATGTATACTTACCACAATTAACTAAAAAAAACTGACTTAAAATAATAACCGTACTTGAGTTCACCATTCTCTAGGAGACTTGGGGAGTTCTTCTGGTCTGAGCCAGCTTGGTTGATTTCTACTGCGTTTGCTCAGCTGAACTATTTGGCTTGTGGCTGGATAATCCAGTGGTTCACAGACTGTAGGCTGGAGTGTCAAGGGGAGATTGGGCCATATGTGTCTCACCGCCCAGCAAGCTAGCCCCGGGACTCCACGTGGCGACTAGAAGGGCGCCAAGCCCAGTCTGCATGCACTTTTCAAGTCTCTGCTTGAGTCACATTTGTTACTTGTTGGCCAAAAAGAAGTCACAGGGGGAGCCCAGGGATGTGGAGAAAGATCCCATCTCCTAATTGAAAGAGTCACAACATTTTGCAGCCATTTTATTGTTTTCCACACCAAGTCAATCTCGACCACAACCCTAAAGAGCTAGACCTATTGTTACTTCCATTCTATAGATTAGGAAATGGTACCATAAAGTAATTATATAACTTGTTGGTCACACAGCTCCTAAGTGGTAGTTGCAGGATGCCAACTGAGGTCTCTGTTTCTAGTTTGGAGGCCACCTGGGTGGGATAAAGAGCCTATGTGTTCCCAGCACATAGCAGTTACTTCACGATTCCTAGTTGCTTTCTTCCCTTTCCAATTCTGTTGTGTATTAGCTTTCTTGCTCCCTCTCTTCCTTCCTTTAACAAATATGTGTCTATGAATTTTTTGCCAGATATTGTTCTGGTGCTAGAGATAGCAATAGTGAACGAGATAGGTGAAGACCTTTCTGTTATGAAACTTATATTCTAGTAGAAGAGGGAATGGGGGAAAAAACAAATAAACAATATTTCAGATGGAGATAAATACTATAAAGAAAAATAGTAGGTCAAGGGATCTGAGGGTCTGAAGTCAGGACACAATTTGTAGGGTTCAGATTTGGATTCAGAGAGTGGACTTCTGTGTCTCATCTAATCTAATAAAAGAATAACATGCAAATTAACCATCACTCCGAGACACCTAAGCCACACCCACCAGCCAATCAAAGCAGCTATGTGCAAATTAACCCAGCCAAGATGGTGGCTGGCAGCCACGGAGCTAGAGCAAACAGGAGGCTCCTGTTGCACCAGGAGTAAACTGCCTGCCTAGGCCAGCTGGGCCTCTGCTCAAGGCAGCAATGTTTCAATTATAAAAGCCACAGAGCTGAAGCAAACAGGAGGCTTCTTTGCCTGCCTAGGCCTCCGCTCAAGGCAACAATATTTCAATTATAGAAGATAAACCCCAGAAACCTGATAACCTTATTCCAGCCAGCCTTGCTGGGACCTTGGGTTAATGAGAGCCATGGGAAGCCTGAAAATGGCCCTCAGCCCTTCATCCAGGCTGGCCAGGCACCCAAGTAGGGACCTGAACCCTGAAGGGACTGTGGGCAGCCTGAAAACGGCCTTCAGCCCCTCACCCAGGCTGGCCAGGCATGCCAGCAGGTGGACATCTCCTGACGGGTCCTAGAATGCGAGAGGGCACAGGCCGGGCTGAGGGACCTCCCCGAGTGCACAAATTTTTGTGTACCGGGCCCCTAGTTTTCTTTATAAAATGAGACTATTGGGGAAAATGGTGTCATTGGTTACTTCTAGAGGGAATGGGTGCCCGTGATAAAAAGGTAGGAGACAACTTTTCATAGTATCATCTTTTGAAATATATATGTGTATATATGTACATATATATATTTAAGAAACATTTTTATTTATTTCAGAGAGGAAGGGAGAGGAAGAGATAGAAACATCAGTGATGAGAGAGAATCATTGATTGGCTGCCTCCTGTACACCCCTAACTGGGAATCCCAGCCCACATCCCAGGCATATTTCCTTACCTGGAATCGAATTGTGACCTCCTGGTTCAGAGGTCGATTATCATTCATTGAGCCACACCAGCCAGATCCTGAAGTCTGGAAGAGTGTGGAGAGGGTTGGTAGCTGTCCATTCACTGTGGAACTGTCTCTCAGTTTAAGATTGGAGCCCCAGTGTTGGGAGTTCAATCTTGTACCTCTAGCCCACCACACACGCTTCCTCTGAATGCCTTTCATCCCAGTTTGCTGTCATTTGAGAATTCTTGGGAGTGCACTTAATCTCAGCAGTGGTAAACATCAGGAGGCCCTGGGGACAGGCAGCAGGAGCTTTAGCATGGTTTCCTCCTCAAAGGAATCAATCAGTGGAAATTTTTAGTGACTAGGGTTTTCCAAAGACTGTTTAAAAGTTATAACTCCCTGTATCTTGGTAATTTTAGGAAATTTATTGTTATAGGGTGAGATACTAAAACGGATTATAGGGGAAGGAAATAGGCATATTGACCTCGATCCCCTTTTGAGAGTGCAGGAGGTGGTTGGAAAGGAGGTGTAGTGTGTTCTTTAAGAGTGTTGCTGGTCAGAACCAGTGCGGCTGCACCATTGTGTTTCTTGAAACTCGAGTTTAGACATCAGCCCCAAACCATTAGATTTAATAGAGGATTAAACATCTGGCACTACAGAAGGGAATCATTGCAGCCTGATAACCGATTTATATGAAGAACTGGCATGGAGCTTAGTAAGTATCTCTTCTTCCTCTTCTTTTACTATGAAGTCTTAGAAAGGAGTTTGTGAATTGTTTTTAAATATTCTATGAATGTGTTTATTTACTAGTCAAACCTTTACTGTGTATTTGATTTTAGTAATAATAAGGTGCCCAGTATATATTTTTACTAATAATTATGATGATGTTGCTTGTTGTTAATCCTTACTGGATGATATTTTTCCCATAGGTTTTTAGAGTGGGAGGAGGGGGGGGAGGGAGGGAAAGAGAGAAAAACATCCATGTGAAAGAGACATATTGGGGGGGAGGGGAAAGAAAAGAAAAAGAGACCCATCAGTTGGTTGCTTCCCTGTCCCACAAGCACCCTAGGGCGGGGCCCACACTCTATTCAAAATACCGACCAGGGCTTTAATAATTTTTTTTTATTGAACATGGCAATAAAATTAAATTCTCCTGGTTGAGTTATTTTTTTTTAAAAAGCTTTACTCTTTAATGATATGCAGCCATTCTAGGAAATACCCTATATAATAGGCTAATATGCAAATCGACCAAATGGTGGAACTGGTTGCTATGATGTGCACTGACCACCAGGGGGCAGACGCTCAACGGAGGAGAGGAGCTGCCCCACAGTGGTCAACGCACTCCCCACAGGAGGAGCTCTGCTCAGCCAGAAGCCAAGCTGGGCTCATGGCTGGCAAGTGCTGCGCTAAAGGGACATCCCCTGAGGGCTCTAGGACTGTGAGAGGGTGCAGGCCGGGCTGAGGGACCCCCCACCTCCCCCCCCACCCCCCGCACAAATCTCACGCACTGGGCCTCTAGTATACAAATAAGAACATAGTTGACCTAGACCCCACCAGGGTCTAGTGTTTGCTGTTAACATTCCGAAGTGACTGTGGGATTCCAGTGGATATGCCATATGTATTTTTTAACGTCTCCTGTTAGATACTTCAAATATTTTACATTTCTCTTTTTAAAAGAGTGGGGGAGATTGTGAACATGTAGGAATGTATATGGGAACTCTACACTTTCAATTCAGTTTTCCTATAATGATAAAACTACTCTAAAATAGTCTCTATAAAACACACACATACACAGTAGTTCTTTTATGCTTTATCAGAATATGGTTTGTTGTGTTTTTGTTTTGTTCTGGAAAAACAGTATTTGTTTTCTTTAAGAAAGAATAAAATTCACAAAGCAGCTTGTTACAGCTCACTGATTTGAAAGGGAAAAAATTAGAAATCTTAAAAGAAATAACTAGTTTTTCAGAGAATAGTATACATTTACCAAGTGTTAAAGAAAAATCAGCTGAACAAGTAAAGTGGTGAAAAATTTTATTCAAAAAAGCTATTGCAATAGTGGAAAGAAACCTCCGTATTAGAGCTGGGCTTAATTCTGAAGACAAGGAAAAGTGGGCGTTTATAGTCAAGGAGCAGGCAGAGTGGAAGGGTCGGTGGAGGGAAATTTTCTAAGAGGAAACATCTGAGACAAAGGCTTAATGGGATTTTTGCTGTGGGATGGCGGGGGAGGAGCCCGATCAGACCGAGGCTGATCTGGTATCCAGGTTTGGGAAGTTGGCCAAAGCAGTTCAGCAGGATTTTTGCTAAAATTGGGCGATGCAAAGATAGACACACAAGTGCATATGTCGAGGACTCAAAGGAGTCTGACTAAAGTTTGCCCACGGAGAGATGCTGTCACGGAGGGAAAAGCAAGCTTCTTAAAAGTGGACTGTTTCATTTAGCAGCTTCTGGGTTCTGGGGAGAAGGGGAATGGGGTGGAAGGGGTTGCAGGCCGGGGCCGAGGGGCGTGGCCAACCGTGGGGCGGGGCCGGCCTCGGGGCGCGCGGCGGCCAGCCCCCAGCCTATTGGGGTGGAGGGAGAGCCCGCCCCGCCCCCTCGGTGGGCGCCTCCCAGCTCCGCTAGGGTCTATGGAGGAAAAACCTGGCGCAGGCTGCACAATTCTGATGGCCGCAGCCGCCTGCGGCACCAAGGCCATGTCCCTCTTCAAGCGGACCCTGGTGCTGAGCCCCGCCGCGGCGCCTAAGGGCGCGGGCACCCCCTCGCGCTGTTGTCCCTGGCCTTCCAAGGACTGGACTCGGGGAGAGGGCGTCTGCGCTCGGCTGCGGCGTCCAGCGGCTGCCGGCTTCCTGCCCCAGTCCCACGCCTGCTCGACAACCGCCACTACCTCCGTGTGTCTCCTCTGCCCCCAGGACTCGCTCAGCAGCAGCTTGAAAACTTGTTACAAGTATCTGCATCAGACCAGTCGCAGTTTCGCAGCTGTTATCCAGGCGCTGGATGAAGAAATGCGGTGAGTGGCGGGGTAGCTCCTTTTGACTTGGGGAGGAAAGCTTTCTAGAGGGCTTTGAGTCCTTATAAGCAACTTGTCGACTTAGGTAGCCACTAGCACTGCGCTGTGTGCTCCTGGCTGGTTAAGCATAATCTGTGCCACTTGGGTAAAGGAAATGTTTCCTGTCGAAATGCCCATGTGTTTATTTACTTTAGGCTGCCCTTCCAGGCACCTTGCCATCTAATACTGTTCATGCAGGCCCAGCTCTTTCGGGCGGAGCGCGGGGGGTGGTGTTTATTAACTTCTGTTAGCCCTGGTGGGCAAACTTGTCTCTCAGCGGGCCATGCATTTTTCTTGGCTTCACTTAGGCTTTTCGATATTTCTAGTTTACCGGGTTAATTCTTCTCAACTTGCCTCTGTGCAGATTACATATGTACAATTTAAGCCAATTAATTGCCTTTATGAATTTAAGCCAATTTATATTAAGTTATGTCTTTTGACTTAATTTTTTTATCTGAAAAATATTAGTTTCATCTAAACATTTGGTTTTTGACCTTTCTACATTAGTTTCATCTAAACATTTGGTCTTTTGACCTTTTCTACAATTCTACATTAGTTCATTGTAACTCATTCTGGGAGTAGTAATGACATCCAGCTGATAAGTTTATTTTATTTTATTTTTATAAATAAACTACAGAAATCCATTGCTGCCATCTAAGAAAAGAAAACTTAGATATCTCAAGTATGAAAGGCTGGATATTCTTTCCAGGTTCTGTGGAGTTAAGGGTTTAGAAAATGACCTAGTATAAATGAGATGTGATTTCAAAATAAATACCTTTGGAAGTTTGTTCCAATACATTAATAGTTCTTTCTTTTTTACAGCCATGCAGTATGTATATTTTATCTGGTTCTCCGAGCTCTGGACACTCTGGAAGATGACATGACCATCAGTATAGAAAAAAAAGTCCCACTGTTACACAACTTTCACTCTTACCTTTATGAACCTGACTGGCGGTTCATGGAGAGCAAGGAGAAGGATCGACAAGTGCTGGAGGACTTCCCAACGGTAGTGGAATTACAGATCTCTTCTGCCTATGATGATGTTTATATTGATGATGCAATGTCACTAGCCTGTGTACCTGTAGAGAACGGTTAAATAGGCAATCAGAGGGCAACATAATATAATGTGATTGCTAAGCTAGACTTCCTGGGTTAGAGCCCCAACTCGCCCACTTACTAACTGGTGCTTAGTTACAAAGACCTTCTGGGCCTCACTTTTTAAAATCTGTAACAGAGAGATAATAACAGTACCTACTTCATAGTATTGTGAAGATTAAAAGAGTTAATATCAGTAAAGCTCTCAGAATGGTGTTAACTACTATTATTATTGAGTGTTTGGAAGTCCCATGTTTACTTCTGTGGAAAAATCAATTCAAGTTCCAGTGTTATAAAAGATGGATGCTCAAGCTAACCCACAAAACCTGTTCACCATAATGCAGCCTACATATGTGGCGCTACTGGCTTGGGTACCCTAAGCCTGATAGCATGGGTGTGCTGCTCAAGATGGGTAGCAGCTGTGGCGTAGGGAGCCGACTTGCAGCAGCTGGGGTGAGGACTGAGCAGCAAGAGATCCTCTGGCTTACAGCTGTGCGGTGCCGCACAAGTTCCTTCTTGGTGTCTCAGTTTTCTCATTTATAATGTTAAAGCTGCAAGGGTTGAATAAGCTCATGTGTCTAAAGTACTTAGAATAGTCCCTGGCACATACTGAGTATTCTGGAAATATTAGGTATTTGGTCCATTCTTTGGAGTAAAGTGGGATATAATTAAAACCTAAGCTTTAGGAAATCCCACAAGTTTATGTGATACATGGAACAAGGTCCTGCTTTTCTGCATTTGCATGATGCAATGTCACTAGCCTGTGTCCCTGCGTAAATAAGTGATTCTCTCCTATCTTACAAAGTTTTGATTTAGCAAAGTCTCATGTTCCCTAATAGCCCAAAGAAGCCCTTCTGTAGGTACATAGTTGTCAGAATTTTTAGGGAAGAATGATTCTTATGTGGCTCTTGCTGTTGAAAGAAATCTATATTCCTGAGTGGACTCCACCCATTACAAAAGAATGTTTGAGAAAGATTCCTTTGGAGCAAGGGCTGGTTCAGGTTACTGAGTTCATGTCTTCAGTGTCAAAGCCAAAAATACTATACCAAATAAGAAAAAAAGTCTGAAGAATAATGAGTTGAAACAGTGCAATACGATATAAAAGAAGAAAGGAAAATAATCTGAAAAATAATTAGGTGAGGAATTAGAGTTCACACCTTTCTCAGTTATACTAGTGGGCTTACCTAGTATCCTTTCTTCATGCACTTGGGATCACCCCAAGGACCTGGGAATCTGTAGTAGTTGTGAAACAGAATCATGGTGAAAGGTAAAAAGAAAATAGGTCCTGGTTCACTTCATTGGACATAACTTAATATTGGAGAATATGTGAAATGGGCCCGGAATTTGGAGCGAGTCAGCAATGCTTTCTCCCGTCAAGTTTCTGGGAAAACACAAAGCTCTTCATTGCCACTCTTTCCTAGGTATTTTTGGAATGTATATAATTTACATAATTACGTAACAAGTACCAAAGAGTTGTTGGAGGGGATGGCTCAAATTCAGCAGTGAAATGTTTATTTTGGAGTGTTTGTTTTTAAGTCTGGGCTGCTGCTCCTCCCCACCCCACTGGCCTTTCCTATCTTATAAATAGAACTGGCCTGGCCAACGATCTGTTGAAAGAACCGGTCTTAGGGAGATTCAGGGATCCAAATAACCTTTGGTAGACTTGCTCATTCGTTTCAGTCCACAACAGAAATTACCTTTGGTTTTGCTTGGAACAGCTGTTCTGGAAAGAGAGTTCTAGAGAGAGTGGGTTGATTTTTAGGATTTGGGGGGGGCGGTAACACTTGATACTCATAGAGTAATCCTAATGGATCTTAGGCTTCTGAATCCCTGAAACCAGCCCTGCAACCAGCTGGTTTTCCCACAGGTCCTTAAATTGTGGAGTTTCCTGAGGAAGTTTTTCTAACCTTTCTGTAAACACAGACCAGGTATTTCTCATTTTTGATGCAGATTGAAGTAACTTAATAAACACTTCTTTAACTTAAGATATTTATGTAGTAGCAATGAATTTTAAAAACATCAATAGTACTTTTCTACATAAGAGCTTGGGCTATGGAAAAAAATGTCAGGTAGCATGCATGTCTCAGAATGAACTAAATTGAGTTGTGTAAAAGTTAAAAAGTGTGGCCTTGTAGTGGAGGAGAAACTCGCTTTGTAATAGAAATTTGGGAACTGATGATACAATATAGTTGGTTGATGACTGGAATATAAATTCTGCAGGATATGAGTTTCTGGTCATTTCTGGCTGGTTGTCCCATGTCTAGACAGTGCTTATTACATAGGAAGTACTAAATACATTAGCACAAATGAATTTTCACTATTATGAGGTTTGTCTGAAATGAGGCATTTTTCCTAAAATTCTTACATTTATGCTGTTTTATGTTGAAGCATTTCATTTATTAAATATTAGAAAGATGAGTGTATAGTGAGACTTTGAATCTTCCTTCGAGTCGAGAAACTTGCATTTTTAGACCCTTATATTTTAATATTTTTAAAAATTGCTGGGTTTATTCAATATGTAGAAATGCTAATGTTAGTTAGGCATAATCTAGATGTTAGGCTTGTAGATGAATCATTTGGGCATCTGTATAAGTTTACTATTGGTTTGCTTTATGATCTATAGGTACCATGTTGGTTCCCACTGTAAATACTTAAGATTTTCTGTTTTTTAGATCTCCCTCGAGTTCAGAAATCTGGCTATCAAATATCAAACAGTGATTGTCGACGTTTGCCGGAAAATGGGATTTGGGATGGCGGAGTTTTTGGATAAGCACGTGACCTCTGAAGAGGAGTGGGACAAGGTTAGTGTCCTTATAAAGCAGTGTGGGGGGGCATAAGACAGAGCTGGCAGTGCTCATCATGAAGTTCAGAAGGAGAAAGTGGTCCACTACTTCCAGGTTTTCTGGTTTTACAGTCCATCAGTTTATTTTGTAATTTTAAAATTTTTTATTTATTGATAATTAGCAAGAGAGAGAGAGACATTAATTTGTTGTTCCACTTATTATGTACTAGAGGCCTGGTGCACAGATTCATGCACCGGTGGGATCCCTTGGCCTGGCCTGTGCTGTGCCCTCCTGCAATCCGAGACCCCTCGGGGGATACTGGAGAGCCAGTTTCGGCCGGATCCCCTCAGGCCAGGCTGAGGGATCTCACCAGTGCACAAATCCATGCACTGGGTCTCTAGTATGCAAATAAGATCTTTGATTAATGTCTTCCCACCCTCCCCCGTTCCCTCTGAGATTCATCAGTATTCCACGTTTCCATGCGTGTGATTTCCGCTCCTGCCTTGAGCATCTGTCCCCTGGTGGTCAGTACACATTGGTGGGTCAGCCATTCACTTAGGCATTTGTATATATAAATATATACCAGTATATAGATTTCTTGGTTGATTCCTTTATGTGCCCTGACCAGGCATTGAACCCATAATCTTGGTGCATCAGGACAGTGCTCTAACCACTCTAACCCACTGAGCAACCTAGCCAAGGCCGCAACCCATCTGTTTAGCTTGACTGTCTCATCATAAACACTTCAGGGCTTGTAGTTTAATACTTGAAATAATTCATGCTATAGAGAGTTTACCATTAGGCTGAAGTAGATATAACTCATCTCAGAGGTACAGACATTAAGCTTATAAAAGTGTCTGTGACTTGCTGTGAAATTTTAGGTAAATGGCCAGATTACTTCATATAGTATAGAGATATTAGTATTCAGATCTTAAAAATGTATTTTTTGTTATTCTTTCCATTATGGAGTGTGTGTGTGTGTGTGTATTAGTATCTGAGACATTTCAAGTTCCATCTTAATACAAGATTACTTCTAAACTGTTAGATTATATATGTTTCCTTAGAAATAAAAGTAGTTCATGAAAATTCACAGGTAATAACTTTGGATTATAGATGCTAAGGAGTGAGCACCTCTCCAGTACTTCTTCCTTTCCTATCATCTCCTTATAGAAATAAGACAATATGAGATGTTCCACGTTTCTTGACATCCCCCAATTTGTATTGTAGTTATAAGCAAATATGTGTGGGAATAGCTTTTATTCCTGACGCACAGCTGTGAAGGATGTCGACCAGGGTAGGAGTTGTGAATGTAAAGTTAAAGCTAAAACTCCTGGCCATGAATCAGCACTGGTTATCTGCACAGTAACTTCCTTTTCTGCCGTGCAGATCTGTCAGGAAACTGAATTGTAGGTTGTTAAATAGAAGTTCTGATCAGATAAAATTGAGTACTTTAAAATGATTTTATTTTTTTCTTCCATTTTGGAGAACGATGAATACTTCCATTCTAGGAGTGTTTCTTTCCAAAGAACTATTACCTTAAAATATACTTCTCCTTGGACAGCACTATGGATGTACTGATGTTTTTAATTTCTAGTAATTCTTTTAAATTTCTTTGTAGTTGCCCTCAGCTCATTCCTCGCTAATTCCTGCATGTCTTTGCTCTTTCCAGAGTCTTCCTCTCCTGGAACGTATTTCAGGTGCTTTCTCCTTGCCATTTTCCTTGACTAGTACCTGGCTTTGTATTACTTTCAACCAGAGATACTTTACTCTTTGCGTAACTCCTCTCCAGAGGGCACCGTCTTTAACTGCTTTTCGCTTCTGATTGTCTAGTGGACATTCCTTTTAGAAAAGCATTGCATTAAGTTGCTTTGGAGGATACTTTTTTCAGGGGAGGATAGCTTTGACAAACCATTTTATAGGCAAATACTTTGATAATTATTAGTCTACTAAGACCCCTTTAGAGAATAGCCGTTTTAACAAAATTGTTAAGCCTGCCTCTTAAGCCAGACTACTTGGCTTTGAATCCCTGGCCTCTTCCTTCCCAGATGAGTGATCTTGGGCAAGTTAATCAACTTATTTGCATCAGTTTCCACATCTGTAAAAGGGTGATAATAGTATGTACTGCATACAGTGTTTGTGAGGATTGTATATACAGGATGGGGCAAAAGTAGGTCTACAGTTGTTTGCAAATAATACAACAATCAATAAATAATACTCTGTGTTTTGAATATTCGCAACAGTAAACCCACTTTTGCCCCACCCTGTACAGAGTGCTTAAAACAGTTTCAAGAACATCCTGGTAGTACTTTGTTTTTCTATATAACGAGGATTTTGAGATACTGCATGATCTTGAAATGCCTTCAAGATTAGACTCCATATTCAAGTTTCTATTAGAATATAGTTTATCCCCTCATTGCCTTCACTCCCACTTTTGGATATAAAAAGTTTACTAGTTTATTTTTTAAATAACCTTTTATTCTAGAAATAAAGAAAATGCAAGTAATAAAAAAAGAAAACGCCAGCTAGAGGTAACTTTTGTTAAATCTTTTGTGCACATCCTTCTTGGATGTCCTTACATGTCCATAGTGTATATTTGCATTTTTTAATCAAATGAGATCTTATACATTCTGTTTGGAGCCTGTACTTTTGTAGCTAATGACCTCTAGCATTTTCATTTTAGTAAAAAATTGATTATTAAAGTACTTTAAAACGAATCTTTTGCAGTACTGTCACTATGTTGCCGGGCTGGTGGGAATTGGCCTTTCTCGTCTGTTCTCGGCCTCAGAGTTAGAAGACGCATTAGTTGGTGAAGACACAGAGTGTGCCAACTCCATGGGCCTGTTTCTGCAGAAAACAAACATCATTCGTGATTATCTGGAAGATCAGCAAGATGGAAGAGAGTTCTGGCCTCAAGAGGTAACAAATTCAGGGGACTTGGGGGAAAATAATTTAAAACACTTTCTGAAAACAAACCCTATTAAACCCTTTTGGTTGCAAGTGACAGAAATGCACATTAAAGTACCTTAATCAACATAAGAGAATGTATAAAGTAGGTTAAGATTTAGTTTGCTTCTTGTAGATAGATTGGCTGAATCCAGGGATTCAGACCGTGTAATCAGGCTCTGTGCCCTTTCTCTTGACAGACATTCTTTAAGTGGTAACTATAATGACCCATGACTCACAACCTACTAGCTTAAGAAAAGTTCTTAGAGAGGTCTGAGTCAAAGGGCTGAATACTCTGTCCAGACCCGGATTATATCTTCCCAACACACACACACAGTGGATTCCTGCCCGCCTCTAACCCCCAAAGCAAGAAAGATTCTAGGGCAAGAAGAGGGAAAGATGGACAGATAATAGGGTGCTGAAGACCTGTGACGGTGGCGGGGCTGAGATGGAGGAGGTCAATAGGGGACAAGGGTGGGGGGGCATTTGTAATACTTTCAACAATAAAGATTTATTTAAAAAGAGGGAAAGTATGCTAGATAGGCAAAAACTACAGATGCTCATTTAACAGACAAGAGTTGATCTTTAACAATTAAAAAATAGACAGGAAAAGGAAAGGCTTTGACAAATTGATTTTTATTCAGAAGGAAAGCTAGAAAATCTTAAAACTATTTGTTGATTTTATTAAGATGAAGTGCTTTTATTTATTTTTTACTTTATTTTTCAATTATAGTTTACATTCAATTTTTTAAAAATATATTTTTATTGATTTCAGAGAGGAAGAGAGAGATAGAAACATCAGTGATGAGAATCATTAATTGGCTGCCTCTTGCACACCCCCTACTGGGGTTCGAGCCTGCAACCCGGGCATGTGCCCTTGACCAGAATCGAACCTGGGACCTTCAGTCCTTAGGCTGACGCTCTCTCCACTGACCCAGATCGGTTATGGATACATTCAATTTCATTTTGTAATAGTTTCAGCTGTATAGCATAGTGGTTAGACATCATACTTTGCAAAGTGGGCCCCCATTATTTCAGTATATATCTGGCACTATTCATAGTTATTACAATATTATTGATTATATTCCCTATGGTGTACTTTAAATCCCCACGACTGTTTTGTTACTACCAATTTGTACTTCTTAATCACTTCATCCAGTCTCCCAACCTTCCTTCCCTCTGGCAACCATCAATCTGATCTCTATGTATGCGTCTGTAAAATGAAGTGCTTTTAAAGTGAAGAAGGCAGGTGGCAAGTGGGAAAATATTTGCAACCTAAATTGCAAATAAAGGGTTAAATATTCCTAATATTTTTTAAAAAACTGCTAAGAGTTAAGAATAAGTCTAAGTGTCCTGTAGAAAATGGGCAAAGAGATGAGAACAGATAGCTCACAGAAAGAAAGATGCAAATGATCCCTAAACATCTGAGAAGATGATCAGTCCTATCCTTAAGAGAAAAATTCACATTAAACCTATCCCAAACTCAGACATCATAGCTTTTCAAGCTTCCCAGCTAACTCTAATATGCAGCTAGGGTTGAGAAATAGCTCTTGAGCACCCCTTCTTTGACACCATGGCTCAGAGAAGGGAAAGGGTCCTAAGGACCCTCAGTGAGTTAGTGGTCGCCTTGGAAGGGAAGCCTCAGTGTCCTGGGTCAGCCCAATACCTATCCAGCATACTACACTGCCTCTCAGAGGAGCACCAGCTCTGTAGTCCTGCATACATTTCGCCTCCCTCTTCTGTAAAATAGAAACACAAAAAACTACTGTTGCCCCTTACACAGCATGGGCTTGGACCTTAAGTATGTGGTTGGTCCTTCATATTCTTGGATTTCTCCAGCATTCCACGATTCAACCAACAGTGTTTTCAGTCTGCGTTTGGGAATCCATTTATGTGGAAGGCTGAGAGTATACATTATTCTGTACCATTTTATATAAGGGACTTGAACATTCTTAAATTTTGGTGTCCACTGGGGTCCTGGTACCAATCCCATGTGGATACCAAGTGATGACTGTAATTCAATTTTGGTGGAGTCAAAAGTTTTATGTGGATTTTCAACCAAGTATGATTATTGACAACAACTGAAAACTATTTTACATATGCTAGCTTAATATACCCTATTTTTTATGGCTGTATTTGTATCTAAATTGTCAGATCAGATAGCCATTACCTACTATATCTCCTTTTCCTCACTTATTTAGTCTTAGCTTTGTGCTCACCATCCATCTTTATGTTGGTGTCTAATCATTTTGGTTTACCAAAGCTCGTGCTCGGATAGACAGGAAAGACCCAACAGAACATAATTCCCTATGTTTATACTATTGGTCATATGTCCTTTATATTTGAAGGTCAGTTTCTCTGG
>PVJC01024561.1:0-25412 GCA_004026665.1 Murina feae | reverse complement strand
CCATCTCTTCCAGCATCATTCTACCCTCTGATCATACTTGCTCAACACTAGCTATTTTACCAAAAAGTATTGGTCACTGATGTTCCATTAATTATTTCTCATTTTCTATAGAGAAATATTTAAACTTCTTAACAAGATAAAAAAAGGTCCTTTAGATTATGCCTCAAGCTCTCTCTCTGAGCACCAAATTCCTCATTCTTTTCTAAACCTGCTGTTCTCTAGCACTGGATGCTTGCACAATATATTGCTAATTTTACCTCAACTTTCTATTCTCATTGTGTTGTAATTGCTCCTAAGGGAACTCAGAGCTCCTTTAGGATAGACACATTTCCTGCTTGACATGCTTGTCCAGTTTGCTGTGCCAGCACAAAGAGAGCATTAAACTTTCCTTGAATTAGTGTGAGAATGCTCTATACATTTTTAAACACATAAGCACAGTACATTGAGAAAGTGGACACCTCCCCAGTACTGATGCCTTTTATTCTTGCAGTTCATTTCCTCATTTGCTATCGTAAGACACACCAAATCACCTTTTCTAGAAACACAAAGATGCCTACTTTCAATAAAGAAAATATTCTTATGTGGCTGACAAAATAAATTTCTAGAACTTTTGTAAGAGAAATCCTGTATACTTTTTTTTAAATTTCTCTTTATTGATAAAGATGGTAGGATGCTTTACTCTTCCTACTTTTGAATTTGACATTGTAATTTTCCTAATGAGCATCAAATATAAATTCCAAAGCTATTATCTGTCCCTGGTACATTAGTGGTCATTACCAAGTTTCCAGAATATTTCATTTTCTTCTTGTTCTGTACAGTCTCTCTTTGCTAGTATCTTAAATTGTTTTGTGCTGCCTTTATCTGCCCAGTTAGTTATTCCTGGCCCTAATATCTCACAGAAACATAGACTTTCAGCCTAGTGTTATTTCTGAACATGCCCAGTCCCACTGGCTATTGGCTTTTGCTGATCATAACTCAATACCTATTAGGGCTGAGATGAACATTCTTGATCTCTCCACACCCACAGATCTACCAAGCTATAGCTATTTCAAGTTCATGCAACGTTCTCACATGGAACCAGAGTGAAAAAAATCATAAGCCAATTTTCAGTTCTCTCCTCTGGATTGGTACTAGACACTGGATGTTTGTGACACCCCTTCCTTGAAATCCATATATTGAAACCTAATTATCAGATGGCATTTGGAGAGGAAATTGGGCCATAAGGGTAGAGTTCTCAAGAATGGCATTAGTGCCCTTATGAAAGGGACCACAAAGAACTCCCTGGTTCCTTCCGCCATATGAGGACACAGAGAAAGAAAGGCTATTTATGAACCAGACTGTCATCAAACACCAAATCTGCAAGCACCTTACTCTTCAACTTCTTAACCTCCAGAACTGTGAAAAACATGGCTGCTGTTTTTAAGTCATGTGGTCTATGCTATTCTGTTACAGCAGCCCAAGCTGACTTAGAGTGGTAGAAAACTCAGCCTTATATTTCTATTCACCAGCTCGGGTCTGATCCAAACAAGATGGATCCTCTCCCTATGCCTAATCTTATCTAATAAAAGGCTAATACGAAAATTAACCATCACTCCATCACAAAGATGGTGGCACCCATAGCCACAAGATGGCAGCACCCAGTCCTCTCAGCCCCATCGGACTCCCCCAGTCCCAGGTGGGTGGCCGCTGAGAGTGGGCAGCATGAGTGGCCTGCGGAATGCTTGCTTTGTCATCACAGAGGGCCTCTGGGCAGGCGGCACACAGCAGGGGGGTGGGGGTTTGGGGGGGAAGGGGGTAAACACTGTGTCGTTGTGCCAGTGACATGGCAAGCGTTCCATGCCCGGCCAAGGATGGGCCTCTGGGCCACTGCCCAGAGCGGCCAAGCCCCGCATAGAGCTTCTGGTGCATGGATTCATGAACAGGGCTACTAGTACTAAGATAATGTCTTACATTTGGTAGTGGGATAGAGTTCATAAGTTCTCTGATACACTATTCTATTCAGTCCACACAACTCAGTGAGAAAGGCAGAATATCAAGTATTTACTAACTCATGAGGAATTCTCTCTAAGCTCAGTGCGTTAGTGGTAGGTCCTAGAACTCTGCTTATTGCCTTCCCCTGGTAACTCCAGTTGCTCTAGTCAGATACCTGGGAGTCATTCTTGATGTCTTCCTTTCTCTGTCCATCCAATTAGTCACTAGGTCATCAATGCCATCTTTAAAATATCCTTCATATTTGTCGATTTTTTTTCTATTCTGATACAAGCCACCATTATCTCTCCCCCAGACCCTTCAAACTGTCTCATCTGAGTTCTCCCTTACACCCCACCCTCCCTGATTCTTTATGTACATTACAATCAAAATATTTTTGTTGCGAAATATAAATCTGATTATGAATCAAACATAAACTTCATGACAAGGTATTGTTAGAGTCTTCTCTCAATTTTCCTTCTGCAACATGTCTTGAAACAA
Source organism: Murina feae (assembly GCA_004026665.1). Classification (NCBI taxonomy): domain Eukaryota; kingdom Metazoa; phylum Chordata; class Mammalia; order Chiroptera; family Vespertilionidae; genus Murina; species Murina feae. The sequence continues at coordinate 22,943 of PVJC01024561.1, read as the reverse complement.
TCTCGCTTTCTCTTTCTTTTAATTCTATTTCAGGCATTCCAAAATTTATTCAGTCCCTCGGGGATGCCTGTCTTCTCTGAGTCTTCATACACTATTTTCTTTTTATCTGAAACACACCTCTCTAGCTTTTCCCCCTTCTGGATAAGTACTTCCTTCCTGCTTTTCAGATATCACCTCACACAGTCTCTTTCCCATGAAGCCTTCTCTGACCACCTGGATTAGGTTTGTTCATCACAGCAGTGTGCGGTACCTCATATTTCATTGTATTCATTGTTTAATGGTTTATTCATTACTATATTATATATCATGGGAAGACAAGGACCTTTGTTTGTTTGTTTTATTCACCATTTGCTCTCAGTTTGCAACACATATTTGATGTTTCCTGAATACTGGTTGGTATCGAATGATTCCTATTTTCTTCTCTTTGGACCTCAGGTTCCTACATGGCTCCTGTCTACCCCTCTATTCTTATTTTTAGTGCCTCCCATCATCTCTGTGGTAGCCCCAAACAAATGAAAGCTTAGTCATTTTCCTTCCTTAAAAGGGGAGAAGAATTTTGACAAAATGTTCATAAATGTCTCTATCGTTTTATCATCATGAGAATGATAGCCCACTTTCTGGCTAGTTGTGAGTCATTCTACAATTTTGGTTGTCTGTCTTTAGCTAAACTATGTGGAAAGGTCAATAAACTACCCTGTCATATCTGAATGCGAAAAGTCTCACTTTATCTAAATATATCTTTTATCCTTTGTTGAAGTATTTTTTTTCTAACCTTGTAGGAGAAAATGACTGAATGATATTTTAGGATTCTATTTTTATTTTCCATGGGCATGCTTCTGTTTCATTGTTATCACCAAATCTGCTATTAAATGGAATATTGAGGTGGGTTAGTGATTTGACAAAGGAATATAAAGGGACTTTAAGTTTCTGAATTACATTTAAAGTTAAATTTCCCTTTAACCACATTGTATAGTTTTAAAACAGAACACAGTATTTGAATACAGAGTAAAAAATATTACTCACTGACACCTAATTCTCACTAATTTGTCATACCTCTCTTGATTATAGTTCCATGCTTGATGATTCCGACTCTGTCTCTTAGAGCTGAAGTTTCAACTACTTACTTAATTTCATAGACACATTTTTCTTGTCTGAAAAGTTTAGTGTGAAGTTAACATTGAAAATTTTCTCAGCTATTATTTATAAGAAGAAACGTCCCTTTCTTTTTTCACCAGGGAGTAGAAATCTGGGAAATAATTTCTAAGAAAACAGACCTTTGAAACATGATCTAAAGCAGAGCCATCAGGGCAGACCTTTGAATGATGATGTATGCATGTAAGTCTAGCATAAAAATCAGAAAGTCCTTCAAGAGGCATAGAACGCTCTTACTGCAGTTCTGTTGCTAGTAGAGTTACACCTAGAAGAGCCGATGCTTGGAAGTAACACACGGATTACCTCATTGAACCCTCTCAACAGCCTTTGTAAAGGTTGTCAATCTTTAACTCAGTGGCTCTCAATCTTGCTACGCATGGGAATCACATGGGAAAATTTAAAAATGTAATTTTGTTTCCCAGGTCCAGGAATTATGATTTAATTGGCTTTGGGTATGGCCTGGGCAGCTAGATTTTTAAAAGCTCCCCAGGAGATTCTAATAAACAGTGAAGGTTGAGAAATATTGTTTCAACTTTATTCATTTAGAGCTGGAGTCAGTGAGCCCTGCTAAGTGCAGGCTTATTTTCATTCATCCCGTGACTGAGTTAATCAATCACAAGGAAGGCAAAACACAAATTAAAAGCCACAGCTTACCAGCTGATACAGCCTAGAAGTAACTTGGTTGTTGCTGTGGTCTAAATGTTTACGTCCTCCCCCCAACAAAAAATTATGTGCCATAACCTAACCTCAAAGGTTAGGTATTAGGAGGTGCAGCCTTTGGAGGTAATTAGGTGATGAGGGCGGAGCCCTTTTGAATGGAGTTAATGCCTTAATGTAAGAGGCCTGAGAGGCAGTGCCAGGCTGTTCCGGTGAATGCATTCCCATGGCACTGTGCTGCATAAATGAACTCCCGAAGGCACAAGTATAAAAGATGCTTATATGAGTGGTAGTTACATGTGAATATTTATACAGTTATTTAAGTAAATAAATGCGTTCCCCACACTGTGCCACCTGCAATACACCTTTAAATGCACACATACAAAATATGTTTCCAACAATGCTATTTTGAATATGTTTATAAATCCATGTTATATCAATAAAAATACATTCAGCACATGATGCATGAACTTCACTATATAAGGTGACAGGCACAAAATATGTTTCTAAGTATCTTGAATTTCATTGCATCTGGGTAATATTATTCCGGTGAAATAGCGTATTCATTAAATTGTGCTATACGTAATACAATTTGTAAAGCACATGTATAAAAGGTGTTTTGAAGAACTGAGTAGGTACAGAGCTATTGCAGTGAATGAATGTCTTTATCAGACTGGTATGTGATGCACTTCGGAAAGAGTGGAGGGGAAGGGGAGAGACAAGGAGAGAAACATCGAAGTGAGAGAGACACCTGGATTGGCTGCCTCCCACATGCTCCCTGGCAGGCTGGAGACGGAGCCTGCAACTGAGGCATATGCCCTTGACCAGGAAGTGAACCCGGGACTCTTCAGTCCGCAGGCTGATGCTCTATCCACTGAGCCAAACTGATCTGGGCTGCATTTGATACACTTTGCTAAGGAACATGTATAAATTAAGTTTTAAGAATATATATATATGAAGAGATACCACATATGCTATGAATAAAACAGTTTAAAGTTGTTGTTTTCTAAAAACAGAAACTAAAACAGAAAAGGCTTGAGAGAGTTATCTCGCATCCTCCTTCCAGATGAAAATAAAAGAATTCTGTGCCCTCGCCAGACCATCCTGCCACCTGATCTCAAGACTTTCAGGCACCAGAACTGTGAGAAATAAATCTCTGGTGTTTATAAGTCATCTTGTCTGGTATTTTGTTATAATAGTCTGAACAGATCAAGACAATTGTCGCATTACTTTACATTATTCATAGATTAACATACTGACCTTTCATTAAGGTAGACAAAACTAGGGATAAGCTGCTTACATTTACAGATATATCTCATACCATCTCATCCTTCACTCAGTGCACATCAGCCACTCCACCTTCTATCTGTTTTATAGAAAGTGCACTGTATGGCCCTTAATTACTTGTGATTTCCTTGACTGGGAGTGCTGATTCATTCATATCCTTTGGATCTTAGTGCAGGTTATCTCTTCAAAACAGTCTTTGTCAATTGGTCTTACCCATTTATACAGTATCCCATCATTTTATTTTGATTTTTGGCATGACAAATAATGTGATTTTCTTGTATGTTTTATTTATTTATTTAGTATTCCCTAGTATATTTTACCCACTATATTTTAAAGTTCATGAAGACAGATTCTTGCTTGTATTATTCACGACTTATCCTAGCTCAAGTCTGTCACATAGTAGAAGCAAGAAAATGTTTCAGTGCCCTAGCCAGTTTGGCTCAGTAGATAGAGCATCGGCCTGTGGACTGAAGGGTCCTGGGTTTGATTCTAGTCAAGGGCACAGAAGGGGACATGCAGGAGGCAGCTGATCAATGATTTTCTCTTATTGTTGATGTTTTTGTCTCTCATTCCCTCTCCCTTCTTCTCTGAAATTAATAAAAATATATTTTTAAATGTTTAAGTGAGAGATTAACTTATTAAGTAGATGAATAAACAAATGAAAAAATGCAATACATAGAATGGTGTCAAAAACTTCTAAGATATCTGAATCATAGCCTCATCCAATTCTGCCCTAATAGTGTCTATATCTACATTTTAATCTCTTCAACCATTCATCCACTCTATGACACAAGTGAGCTGCAATCACTCTACATCTTTACTACCACTTGGTAATATTCAATATGAATTTAACTTATTATTTTATTTTTATATTTATACTATATATAGATATTGAATATTCATAGGAAATAAATTTTATTTTATTGAATATTTTAAAATAGAAATTATATTCTATTAGATATTTATAAATATTAAGCATGAAAACAAATCAAGTACATTTATTATATTATTAAATAAAGCAGTCAATGGACTATAATTTTTAGATATTATGGCAGGTATTAGCATTTTATCTTAGATTAATGTATAGTTCTTTTATTCCTATAGGGAAATACTTCAAAAAATACCTACATGAAATTAAGATTGCAGTCTATAAAATAGTTTCCCTTTATGGGAAGAAGACTGACTTTATTTCCAATATGCTTTAATAAAATACTGTGGCCTATTTTAAATGTAAGTGCCTTTTTGCCCAATACCATACATATAATTTTAATGCAAAAGTTCAGTCAAGTTGAGATGAATTACATTTCACGTGGCCCGCATGAAACAATGTGGGCAGAAGTAATGTCTCCAGGTATTTCTGAGAACCAACTATATTATCAACAACCTCAATTGATGACAATAATAATTTGAATACATTTACACTTTAATTGAAATTCAGAGATTCTCTTACTCCTTTTGCAGGTGTCAGATTCAATAAAATGCAAATGGATGTAAAGCTCTGCAGTTATTTTCTATATTAAAGAAGATATTCAGCCTCTGAATTACTTTTTCTGAGTGGTGTGACCTACATGAACAAAAATGTTAATGTTAACATTATTTTTCAAATAGTTGAGTGAAACGAAACTACAGAAGAGCCTAATCTTGGGTAGATAATTCATACTGACAATTCTGACAGCTTCTACCCAGGCATCCCGCCAGTGAGTGCGGACAGACATCAGCCTCAAATGTCACAAATGCACCGGATTCAATCCCCCTCTTATTTATCCACAGAAATTCAAGTTTCATGTTCTCTAAGTGTTTTTCACATACATCTGCAATTTAATATTGATATATTAAAAACAATATTTAATATGTGTATTCTTCAAATTTACACAATTTTTAATTAAGTTTCCTGTAGTTACATTTTATTTTTCTGCATTACTGCAGATCTTCCAAATTATTATTGTGTTAATAGCAGACATTCTTTTTTTTAAAAAAAAATTCTTTTAACTTGTCTCAAACTCTGAATTCTAGTTTCTAGTTTCTGGTTGAAGGAGGCAGAACTTTGGTCTAAGATCTTTACCACCTTAGGGTTACTTCCATGGTTCTGTTTCCTTACATGGCAAGGGAAACTTTGCATATGTAATTAAGATTTTTTGTGGGAAAGGAGTAAACTCGTCATATTGCTTTTTATACCAAAGTTAAAACTCATTTTGTTCCACTAAGCGGTGGGCGTGGGAAACTTGTAAACAAGGGTGCCAAACGGTGACGGACTATGCATTATTATCTATTGTCAGCAGTACCCTATGCTTCTACCTGCGGATACAATAAATCTGGGACTGAACAAAAAACAATGGCAGGAAAACGCCCACTTACAAAGTGTGTTTAGATGACTAATCAACTAGTTTTAAAATGGGGAGATTATCCTGGATTGCCTAGGCAAGCATAAAGTAACCATATAAATCTTTAAAAAAATAAAGGAGGAAGACAGAAGGCAAAGTCAGAGAGATTATGAGAAAGACTCAATAGCACATTGCTGACTTGCAGATGGAGAGAGCCATGAGAAAAACATAAGAAAGGTTGAATTCTGACAATGAGTGGAATGCCTTGACCTTGGAAAAGGACTCTGAGCCCAGATGACAACTGCAGCTCTGCTGATACCTGATTTCAGCTCTGTGAGGCCTTGAGCAGGGAATCTCACCAAGTTGTGTTGGACTCTGAGAACTATGAGATAATAAATAGTTTTTTAAGTCCTGAATTTTTTGGTAATAAAAAGAGAAAACTAACACATGTGGAGATGGTGGAAATACCTATACTTTAGTAAAATCCTTGAAAGTATCATGGACTTTAAAAAGTTATATATTACTTACTGATTTCAGAGAGAGGAAAAGAGAGGGAGAGAGAGATAGGAACACTGATGAGAGAGAAGCATAGATCAGCTGCCTCCTACATGTCTCCTACTGGGCATGTGCTCTGACCTGAAATTGAACTGGCAACCTCCTGGTGCATGGGACGACCTCAACCAACTGAGCCACACCAGCTGGGTAGAAAGTAGCATAGACTTTGAATATAGAACCTATATTCAGCTGGCTGACAATCGTATGATGCCTGGTATGTTCTGCATGCCCTTCTTTGAACTTACCCTAGGAACATCTTGACATTCGACTGATTATTTAACCGAATTGCATGCTACATTGTACATGCATATGCACCACTAATTTGTACAGTCATTTTCAGAACTATTTTCACTCTGATATCACAGCAGACCAATTGCTGTCAATAGGATACAGTTTACACAACATACAGCACCCACACATCTTCTAAAGGTAATACTTACTGTTTAGAATTTTTTTTAAGGCATAAAAGAATAATATATGACAGATATATCTACTGAGAATGTGGATCACGGTAACTGATGTCAGCCAACTAGTTTATATTCAGTATTATTAATCTCTTAGACATGATAAATCTTGGTAGCAAAAGGGAATTAGTTCCACATAACACCCTTTTGAAGTAATGAATAACCCTTCCTATGAAGTACTTTAATGACTCTCATTGTCAGATTTAAATTTAGTTATTAACATCAGAAAATATAAGCCCCAAAAGAGACTGTTGCAAATCAATTTCTTTGTTTCTTCATAATGAGTCCTTCATTAAACTCAATTTCTGATATAGTTGTGAATTTCATCCCATATTTAATTTTAATGACATGTATAGGAGGATTTAGTGATAGGACAGAAAGGAATTTATTTTAATTCTCTATTTTTATGTAGTTTAATAAATGAAATATAAATCATCACATTGGCATGACAATAGGGAGTGTATTTATATCTCTTTACAGGATAGAGTGTGATCACTTTGTTAAATTAGTGTTTCACTTATCTCATTAAAAACAGATGATAAGTAAAAATAATCCCAAGTGCTAATGTTCATTATGTAAAAGTCTATGGTAGATTTATATTTGATGTTTTTATGTCCAATAAAAAATATGGCTGTTTATTTTCTTAAAATTGATTGATTGACATATGAAAAATTGTGAATTATAAATATGGTAGCCTATTCAAATCATCATAACCTAGTCTATGATATATAACGTGCCCTAAATAAAGCATTTCCCTAAGAATGGTCCCATGCTGATATATGTGTGCTTAAAATTAACTCCCATCTTTAATTACATTACAATGTTCTGACGATATTAAAAATTTGAGCATCGCTAGAGCAATTGAATTTTGTACATCTGAGGATTATATCAGGGCTTTACATATACTAGTGTGTGTGTGTGTATCTTGCTCTAATCCTTTTATTATAGCTTTTATTTATAGCTTTTATTTTAAATCAATAATGACCTTGTAAAGCTGGGCTACAACATCTGTTTGTTTGGTTTTTAATTTATATAACATGATTTAGTGGATATAGGAAGGACAGTCATTGGTATCAAATTAATCTACTCTGTTATAGACTCCAAATCCTGCTGTCAACCTCAAAAAGTAATTTCTTGAACATGACTTTCTTCGTCTGAAAATGGGCAAGTATTGCCACCTTGAAGGATTGTGAAGATAATTTGAGATAATTTATGCAAACCACATCAAACAATGTTCGGTACTTAGCGCACATATGAAACGCTACAAATATAGCCAATGTGATAAAGAAGGTAGAAAAGATTATGATAATATGGTGACTATGATCGTGATTACTACATAAACAAAATTTCTTTCTTCTAATATCATCCCTTTCTAGAATTTCACTTGTTCATTCCACAATTTGAAAATGGAAGCATTTAATGAGCGTTGTCTTTAGGCTAGGCATTATGTTAGGTGTCGGGCACAGAAAATCTAACAAAACATCATCCTTGCTAAGCAGAAATACTGCTAGTTTTCCATATAAAGTTTTCAAATTTATACAAACTCTATAATAAGATTTCTAAAGCCCTGTTTTATATTTTTACATTGTAATTGCTATCTTATTTCAAAATTACATATATTTGTTTTAAATCCTCACTTGATATGTTTTCATTGGTTTTTAGGGAGAGAGGAAGGGAACAAGAGAGAAAAAGATAAATATAATGGGTTGCCTTCCATTTGCACCCTGACTGGGGATCGAACCTACAATCTAGGTATGTGCCCTGACCAAGAATTGAACACATCACCTCCAACCAACTGAGCCACCCATCCAGGACTCAGAATCACATATTTTATAGCTTTAACTGAAATATCAACTCCTATTTACAAGAGGTTTTACTTTTACTTATCAAAACGATAAATCCCTTTATTACTTAAAAACCCTTCACATGCAATGGCTACCAGATAATAGTTAATTATTGAGAAAGCAAATACACTAATGGAATAAATTAATGATTTCAGATGGGTGAAATGGAATATTATACCTCTATCCTCTTCCCCATATTAAATACCCCAAGCTCCAGGAAATGTAAGCCACTTAATATCCTCTTATTCATTTTTTCTTAACCCTCCAACCTATCCTCTCCTCTCACTCCATTCAGTGTCGGCTTCTACTTTCTCTGTGCAATCAGAGCATCTTACTCAACACATATTTATACAAAATGGAAGGCTACAATAGTGAACCAAGCAGATTTTCTGCCCTCCAAAAACAAGGTGATCAGACATCCCGCTTTTGGCGGGACAGTCCCAATTTTTAACAATTTGTCCCGCGTCCCGCAGCATTTTAAAAAAGTCCCGATTTTTGGAGAGAGACATATGTACTACTCTTTGTAATATTGTAAGTAATAATAATAAAAAAAAGAACTCCCCCCCTGCCCCCAGTCAATGGTATCCCCTTTACCAATGTTAAAATCTGGTCACCTTATCCAAAAATCATTGCCAGAAAGAAGAATTGCTAAGCCAAAACTTACATGAATAATTTTCATTGATGCAAAGGGCACAGGGGTTCTCTTCTCGGGAGCCTGGAATTTAGCCATCAGCACAAGATGACTGGGAGAGACCTGGATTGCTCTAAACAAAGGAAGCTTCTCACCTCTGTTATCCTACTTTAGACTCAAAACAATGACCCATTTATAAATAGGCTCTTCCACTAGGAAGAGGTAGAAGAAAAAGAAAAACAATATTGAATTTCTACTCTTATAGTAAGTAATTTGTTATACCCTTAACTCTGTTTAGAAATGTTTTTCAAGATGTGGAATTCAGGCAGAATAATGGAAACAAACCCTCTGAATGTTATACTGGTGCATTATTTCACAAGTCTAACCAATTTTGTTTAATTCTCTAGGATGGCAGCTCTCAGACATTTTAGTCTTGAGACCTTTTTACACTCTTAAAATTGTTGTCAATCCAAAGAAGGTTTGTGCTAGGTATGTTACAGGTATTGATTTTTACCATACTAGAAATCTAAACTGATAAATTTTAAAATGCTTATTTGGTGACTTTAACATAATGATAATGAGCCCATGGAATGCTAACATAAATCACATATTTTTTTTTTTATAAAGTATGTCATAGTAATAGTGATAACGACAGGAAATAAGTAGGGAGGGTTACAATGTTATGGCAACAGAAAATAATTAAGAGTATAGGAAATGTAGAAAATTATTTTTGTGAGCTACTTGTGTGAAATATTAAAGAGCACAGGGAATGACCACTCTGGCTGCACCATATAGATAAGACCACAGCTGGATGCTACCCTTAGGAATGACGTATGTAAACCTGATGGCCACCTTCTGAGTGACACTGTGAGAGATAACCAGCTTGTACTCAGATTCACACTTGTGTGATGACGTATTTGCTGAGAGCCACCTAGACTGCCACGGGTCTGAACAGGCTTAAAATCGGGTCCCCGACTTCAGACATCGATTATCCTCTTGGTCCACGCTCCACGCTGCCTTGCTCCATGCCTGATGGCAGAAGAAAGGCCGAACCTCTGATCGCGAGACTTCACCCCCCCCCCAGCTGACTCAACCCCAACCAGACAGCCAGCTACCCAAAGATGGAGCTGCCGCTGCCTGCAGAGGATGCCACTCTTCCCCAGGGACCCGTTAAGTCTGAGCCCACGGCACCAGGATCCTGGTGAATAATAAAACGTACTGTGTGATTTGCAACTGCATATTCTTGTGTGGTATAATTCCTCCACGGTCTTAACTATATCAATACCAGCAGCCCAGCCCGCGGTATCAGTAGGCCGCCTGCAGTTTCACAGGAGCAGGCAGGAGCCACGGCTGCTACCACCCACGGGAGCTGGGGCAGTGGGGGGGGGTACCTAGAGATGGTCTATGTGTGCACAGCCTGTTGAACGGTCGTTACTGCGACACAGTAATGGACAAGTGGCATATCACCTCTTTCTATATAGAGAAGATAAGGTCAGATGATAATTCCTCCCCTCTGTCCTGCTTGCTTAGAATAGTCTCTTTGCTAGCAACTACTTAACGTCTGAACACCGGCATGGTTAAGTTTATCTCCAGGGATGCCTTGGATAACGCCCCATATACTCTATTCAGACAAAGCACATTTTTCAAAACAAATGAAAATTTGTGGAAACCGTAGCATTGGTTTACATTTTTACAAATCCCATTAATGTCTGGCTGAAGAGAAGACAGCTGGAGTCCCATTCTGTTTCTACATTCAATCTGTTACGATATAATATGGTATGTAGCCTCTGGAAAATTCCATTCATGAGTGAATGGGAGTGGAAAAGACAAATAAAATCTCAATATTATGATGAAAATAATTTTGATTTTGTGACCTGAAAGGGCTCTGAGGACTCCCAGAGGTCCTGGGAGTACTCTTAGAAGCATAGCTGCATGATAATATAGCTGCATATTGAAACAGGAATTTTGGGGGATGAAAAAGATAGGTTTTAGGAAATTTAAAAAACTGCAACAGGTGCATTTCCATTGAATGAGGGAGCTGGGAACAGCAAAAGGTCTGTATTTACAAAATAAAGAGAAGAAGCCCTTCACCCAGAAGGAGAAGGAGAAAGACAAAAGGAATAAGAAAACAATAAGGAAGGGGGGGGGGTACCTCACAGGTGTGAGGTTTGACCTTTGAGCTCAGGAGTTACTATAGTAACCAGTCTAAGGGAATAGTGACCAATAAGAGGGGATATCAAGGCACCAAGATCTGCAGACTTTATAAGCTCTAGGGAAAAAGGAACTCAGTGGGACCCTTTCCTCCTTCCCATGTGGGAGTCTGTACTTGTTCTTCAATAAATTTCCACCTTTGCTATCCCACCTCTGCCTGTGGATTCATTCTTCAGCTCCAGCAGATAAAGAATCAGGGTTCCAGTCCAAAAATTCTGTATCATTATGACTTCCACATTTGAGCTCAGATACTGTGAAGCTACATTTTAACTTGCAGATTTAAATCAATCAGTAAGGGTTACCCAAGAGATATAAATTTCATGGTCCTGAGTTACATTAACAATTTTTGTGTCTAACCTTACTCTAACATTCTTTAAAACCTTACTCTAACATTCTTTATTTAAAAACAAACAAACAACTCATGGGAATACACAGTTCTTCATTCTTCAACTGGTCTTGGTACTAGTTATATCATTTTTCAAATTTCCTTAGTAATATTTAACAGTTGTTGCCAGGCTGGTGTGTCTAAGTGCCAGGAGATCATGGTTCAATTCCTAATCAGGGCACATGCCAGGTTGCAGGCTTGATCCCCAGTAGGGACCTTGCAGGAGGCAGCAGATCAATCATTGATGATTCTCTTCCTCTCTCCCTCTCCCATCCTCTCTCTGAAATCAATAAAAAAAATTTTATTTTTGAAAAAATAGTAGGTTAACAAATTTTCATTCTATATTTGTATAAAAGTCTATTTTAACCATTTAAAAATATATTTGTCCATATCCTTTACCTCAACAAACCTCTTCAATAACCTATAACATATTACTATGTCCATTTCACAGAGAAAAAATATTGAGGTTTGGGAATTCTCAGTGATTTCTGGAGATAAGATAGCTCAGTAATGTTAGTCCTAGTTCTCAAGTCTGGTTCTAGTACCATTTTCCTGGAGTTTCTATGCTGGATTCATGACAATCTCCTGATTTTTATAATCTTTCTATCTCATAGGCTGAGGTACAGAAAAGCAAGTATTGAAGACATTCCTTTCATTCCAGCATCCCAAAAGGAGAGACCCTGCAGACACATTTCTCCAAACATTTTGCGATTTCAAGACAAAATGAGGATAATAAATTGTGTATCTGATGGAAGTTCCCAGAATCAATCTCTTCCTTGTCAGGGCACAGTTTATTGTGGTTTCTCAATATAAAACTATCCGCCCTCCATAAGGAATGCAGAGAAGAGATGACAAAGTATTACACTAACACACTGAAACATGCCTGAGGCTGGAATCTGGACTACATAGATTTAGCAAACTTCGATGGAATGTGAGAAAAATCAAATACAGTGGGGGAAAAACACAAGTCCAGGCATCTGTTATCTTTCCCAGGGGCCTTAGGCCTGAATTAATACTGCCTGTTATGAATTAAAGCTGGCTATGAACTAGAGTCATAAAGAGTCTTTTTCATTTTATTTTATTTTTAGTATTATTATTATTAGGGGAACTAGAAGAAATATGAATGCTCTTCTGTGGAAAAGGATCCTGAGAGAGCAAAGACCTGACACTTTAAAAATAATTGAGCCATTTTTGTGTAACTGCTCTCATCTTTTATAGGAGCAAGTATGAAATGAAGTTTCTGAGTACCAGAAGCCTCTTGTTTGTATTGCTTGCTGTGTAATGGAAGAAGACACAGCTCTATAAACAAGAGGGCATGGTTGAAAAGAGTCATTTATGGCATTTTGGAGTAAAGAGTATTAACTTGGAAAAAAGAAGGATCTCTTACCCTTTGAGACAGTATGGATGGACCTGGAGAGTATCATGCTAAGTGAAATAAGCCAGTCAGAGAAAGTTAAGTATTATACATGTGGAATCTAATGGACAAAATAAACTGATGAACAAAATAGATCCAGAGACATAAAAGCATGGAACAGACTGACAAATTTCAGGGAAGGCAGGGATCTGGGGGGTGAGGGGTGGGGAGAGATTAACCAGGGAATTTATATGCATACTAGAGGCCCGGTGCATAAAATTTGTGCACTTGCGGGGGGGGGGGGGGGGGGGGGGGGGGGGGGGGAGGTCTCTTAGCCTGGCCTGTGCCCTCTCATAGTCTGGAACCTCTCAGTCCTCATTGGCTGCCTGCTGGCACCTTACCACATGGCTTGCTGCTCCTTAGCACTGTCACAGAGGCATGAAAGGCTCCTACCTCCACCGCTGCACTTGTCAGCCATGAGCCCACCTCAGGGATTCTGACTGAGTGGCACTCCTCCTGTGGAATCACATTGACCACCAGGGGGCAGCTACTACATTGAGCATCTGCCCCCTGATGGTCAGTGTATGTCATAGCGACTGGTTGTCCCGCCGTTGAGTCGATTTGCATATTGGCCTTTTATTACATAGGACTACAGGCCCGATGCATGAAATTCGTGCAAGAATAGGCTTTCTTTCCCCTGGCTGCTGGCACCTGCTTCCCTCTGGCTCCAGGGACGTGGGCTTCCCTCCAGCTGCTGGCAGGCACTTGGGACCCGGCTTTGTCCAGAAGGACATCATTAAGGACATCTAGTCTAATTAGCATATTACACTTGGAAAAAATAAAGTAAAACAATAAAGACAACTTAAAAAAAATAAAGTAAAACATAAAGCATGAATGTAAAAACAAAATAAAAGAATATTAAATTGTGTCTGAAGTTGGTTTCCAATCTTTCTGTGCATCAAAATGACCAAAGGTCATTTTTACAAATACTAATTTTGAGGACTTGTCCTTTACTTATGGATCAGAATCTCCCAGGAATAGGACTAGGAACATATAATAAAATCTAAATAAGCATACACAATCCACACATATAATGAACCAAATCAAAAGCATGCAACCAAATAGATACAAAGCATGAAAACCATAACAACAAACTTGCCATGTCTAGTAATGAACTAAGTTTGGTTTTCCAACAAGCAGGATGCTTGCAATGGGAAAATTCTGAGGCCAACTGCAAGACATGCTTTACTAATGCTTGTAAATGACTAAAATAAACCAGTAAATAAATCCACAGATATTTTTATAGTACTACCTCTTTCTCTTACTTGCTGTTGGAGAACTCATGTCAGAAGAGTCAGGGCTGGAGTCACATAGGGAGTTGTAATAAATGCATGTATGTTGCAATTTGGTTTAGGTGTATCCCAGCCTGTATCTGAGACACTTGGGAGAATCTAATCTAATAGAAGAGTAAGATACAAATTGACCCTCATTCCATTACAACCCAAAGCCACACTCACCAATCAATCAGGAGCAAATATGCGAATTAACTCAAGTAAGATGGTGGTGACCACAGAGTTGGAGTTGCCCCTGGCAATGGAGGAACCAGGTCCCTGCAGGCCCTGAGCTCTACACAAGGCTACAAAGTTTCAATTATAGAAGATAAACAAACTTCAGATACCTGCCAGGCTGGGACCTTGGGTTGCCAGGGGCAACCCAGGCTTCATGGGGGGAACCAAGGCTACAATGTTTGTTAAATAAATCCCAGATACCTGCTTCCAACAAGGCACCCCAGTAGGGACCCGAACCCTGAAGGGACTGTGGGCAGCCTGAAATGGCCATTAGCCCCTCACCCAGGCTGACCAGGCACGCCAGCAGGTAGACATTCCCCCCCCATGGGGTCCCAATCTGTGAGAGGGCACAGGTCGGGCTAAGCCACCCCCCCCACCGCCCCTGAGTGCACAAATTTTTGTGCACTGGGCCTCTAGTATGGCATAATATGTAAACAGTGTCTTTGTTGCCACTCTTCATTTTTATGAATAATATTGAGAGAAAAAGAGAGAGAGGGGGAGAGAGAGAGAGAGAGAGAGAGAGAGAGAGTTTTTTTTGTGTGTGTATGTGTGTGTGTCTGTCTCTTTTTTCTATATTATAGGGCTTACTTTAAATCTACTTCTTTGAAGGTTATAGAAAACTGTAGAAGAAGTAGGAACAGGTGATGACATCTCACATCTAACATTAGTTATGTTAGCTCAAAAAAGGAAATAACCTATTAGAATGTTAGTTTATTTAGTTGCAAAATGGAGAAAAGAACATTGTTGTAAGGGTTAAAACAAATCATATAATAAAAACACTCTGAACAGTGTCTGCTTATATGTTAAAAAGTGAGAGCTATTAGTGCTACATACAAAGTTTATTGTGCAAATCACATACATAAAAAGGAATAATTTATTAAGCTATTTAGGTATTTTATTGGAATATGCTTATATTCCAATAACACACACACACACACACACACACACACACATATATATATTTCATATTTCTATATATTTAATGTAATATGTATTATGTATGTATGTATGTATGATCATGTGTGTATATACACTGAGTGGCCAGACTATTATGACCACCCCATCAGTATTTCGTTGGGCCACCTTTTGCCTTCAATACTGTGGTGATTCTTCTTAGCATTAACTCCACAAGATGCTGAAAGGTGATGCGAGGAATCTGACACCATGCCTATGAATAGCACTGACCAGTTCTGTGAGATTTGATGGTTGTGGAACCAGCTGCCTGATGGCTCTTTTAACTTCGTCCCACAAATGCTCTATTGAATTGAGATCTGGTGATTATGAGGGCCACCTAAGCAAGGTAAAGTCTCCCTCATGTTCTTGAAACCACTCCTGCACAATATGAGCACCGTGGCATGGCGAATTGTATTGTTGGAAGAAGCCATCTCCATTGGGATACGCCATCAACATGATAGGATGAACTTGATCATCAATGATACTGAGGTATGTTGTGCTATTCAGATGTTGTTCCACATGAATTAAAGGGCCCAAATCATGCCAGGAAAACATGCCCCAAACCATAACACTGCCCCCACCAGCTTGAAGGGTTGTACTCATGGATGTGGGGTGCATGCTTTCATGCTTTCTGCCACCTTCTCACTCTGCCATCTGCATGATGCAACTGGAAAAGTGATTCATCGGACCATGTGACTTTTTTTCAATGGTCGACTGTCCAATCCATGTGTTCCTGTGCAAATTGGAGACGTTTTATCTTGGTAACTGTAGATAGCAAAGGTGTTCGAACAGGCCTTCAGCTTCCATACCCCATATGATGCAGTGTACAACTAATTTGCCTACAAATGTCAGGTGGACATAATAATCTAGCCACACAGTGTATGTTCAGTCTCACCAATTTATAACTCTGGAACAACACCAAGCCAGTGACAGAAGCAGATGTCTGGTCAGATAATGGGTTCTGCTGCATCTAAGCCTTCACACTCACATCCAGACTCGCCCTTTCAGTCAGATATCTTTACTGACACATTGTGGTTTATATTCTATGTGATTCAGCTGCCTGCATCTGAGTCATTAACATCCTTATTTTTTATTTTTAAATTCCCTAGGTAACATTTTATTTTTAAATTCTCTAGGTTCCAAATTACACTCACACAGAGCTCTTTTGGTAACCATAGGTAAATATCTAATCTAATAAAAGAGTAATATTGAAATTGACCATTTCTTCGGGATGCCTAAGCCACACCCACCAGCTGATCAGAGTGGCTGTATGCAAATTAACCCAGCCAAGATGGAGGCCGGCAGTCATGGAGCTGGAGTAAACAGTAGGCTTCCATTGCACCAGGAGTAAATTGTCTGCCGGCCAGCTGGGCTTCTCCAGGCTCAGGCAACAACATAGTTGCAACATTGTTTCAATTATAGAAGCCTCAGAGCTGAAGCAAACAGCAGGTTTCCTTTGTACCAGCGATGGAGGAAACTGTCTGCCTAAGTGGCTGGGCCTCTAACTAAGGCAACATTCTTTCAATTATAGAAGCCATGGAGCTGAAGCAGACAGGAAGCTTCGTTACCTGCCTAGGCCTTGGCTTAAAGGAACAGTGTATCAAGTACAGAAGATAAATAAACCCCAGAAACCTGCTTCCAGCCAGCCTTACTGGGACATTGGGTCAATGGGAGCTGTGGGCAGCCTGAAAACCTGAAAACGGCCCTCAAGCCTGCACCCAGGCTGGCCACACCCCAATGGGGTGAGGGACCACACTGGGGGGCTTGGCCAGCCTGCAAACAGCCATCAGCCCCTCACCCAGGCTGACCAGGCATGCCAGCAAGTGGACATCCACAGAGGGGTCTCAGACTGCGAGAGGGCACAGACCAAGCTGAGGGACCTCCCGAGTGCACAAAGATTTGTGCACCACGCCCCTAGTCTAATCTAATAAAAGAGTAATATGCAAATTGGTATCACTTCCCTATATCCCAAGCCACACCCACCAGCCAATCAGAGTGACTATATGCAAATTAGCCCAACCAAGATGGTGGCCAGCAACCAAGAAGCTAGAGAAAACAGGAGGCTTCATTGTCCCAATGATGGAGGAAGCTGCCTGCCTAGGCCAGCTAAGGCCTCTGCTCAAGGCAACAAAGTTTCAATTATAGAAGCCACAGAACTGGAGTAAGCAGGAGGCTTCATTGCCCCTGCAATGGAGGAAGCTGCCTGCCTAGGCAAGCTGTGGCCTCCGCTCAAGGCAACAAAGTTTCAATTACAGAAGATAAATAAACCCCAGATACCTGCTTTCAGTCAGCTTTGCTGGGAGCTTGGGTGGCTGGGGGCTGTGGCCAGCCTGCAAACCGCCATCAGCCACTTACCTAGGCTGGCTAGGCACCCCAGTAGCACCCCCACCCTGAGGAGGATGTGGCCAGTCTGAAAAATGCCCTAAGCCCCTCACCCAGACTGGCCAGAAACCTCAGCGGGACACCCACCCTGATCCAGGACACCCTTCAGGGCAAACCAGTCGGTCCCCACCCATGCACCAGGCCTCTATCTTATGTAATAAAAGAGTAATATGCAAATTGACCCTAACAGCAGAATCACTGGGAATGACTAGTCACTATGACGCACACTGACCACCAGGGGCACATGCTCAATGCAGGAGCTGCCCCCTAGTCGTCAGTGCACTCCCACAGGGGGAGCTCTGCTCAGCCACAACCCAGGCTGATGGCTGCTACTACAGCGGTGGTGGTGGGAGCCTCTCCTGCTTCCTCAGCAATGCTAATGATACCCTACTGCAGCTTAGGCCTGCTCCCCATTGGCAAGTGGACATCCCCCGTGAGCTCCTGGTCTGCCAGAGGAATGTCTGACTGCCAGCTTAGGCCTGATCCCCTGGGGAGCAGGCCTAAGCCAGCAGTTGGATATCCCCTGAGGGGTCCCAGACTGCAAAAAGGCATAGGCTGAGCTGAGGGGACCCCCCCCAAGTGCACAAATTTCGTGCACCGGGCCTCTAGTTTGTAAGTAATTTAGTTAATTTTGTTATTATCTTTTCTATTGCTTCTCTACCATGTATTAATTAAATATTCTGTGAATCTTTTATGTCGTATGTTGTAGACATAATGGCATATTTGAATTATGCATCAGAAAGTCCTCTTAATTATGCCCTTCTAAGATGAGGGACTCAACAGCAGTCAGAAGGAGGGCTAATCCTTAGGAAAAACTCAACATTAATCATGGTTCCAACTCTGGTTTTACCACTCTTGTTTGTGTATCTTGAAGTAAGTCATTTAACTGCTTTTAGTTTCCAATCCCATATCTATTAACATTAGTTTGGTTGTACATTCCATTCAGGGTTTTTGTGAGCATAGGATTATAGAACCCAACAACATGAAACATGGTAGGTTACTCAAATTGTAATTTCATCTCTTCTTTTCAAAATATCTACAAATAGTTTTATAAACATAATTCCTAATGTGTACTGATTATTTGCTTTATATAAGGGAATCTGGTAACCACTTTGCAAAATACTCTATTTATAATGTCAAAATGTTCAGAGTGTGAGAACCAAGACACAACTCTTGCCTGTTATGCTAAGCACGGAGGTTTGGAACCTGCCTCCTTGAATCTGCATTTCAAATCTGCCCCTTAAAATCCTATTGCTCTTGGACAGGTTACATAATTTCTCTGTGATATGAATTAATCAACTATTAATTGGCAATTATAAATTGCTTTTCTCATAGGGGAGTTGAGAACATTTAATAAATCAATACAGGCAAAGTGCCAAGACAATTGACTACCACATAGCATATGCTCAACAGTGTTAGCTATAGAATCATTAATTACTGTTATTATTAAAAAGGGACAAGAGTCCAAATCTCTAACCATCTTAAGATTTCACAAACACTATACAGAATCTTACCACATAAGATTATAGGGACTGTATTGTCAGACTGAAATGGTATGAAATACACAGTGAACTAGTTAACAGCCCTAAGGACAAGGAGAAAGTCCACATTTCTAGATTCAATTCCAAGGCATAGCAGTTTATGTATTTTTAAGTACCCAGTTACACCTACTTCACGGAGGTAAACTCCTTAGGGCAAGGGCTGTAGCTTTTACTTGGCTTGCAAAGTGCAACAAAATCTTGATTGTTGGCAAGAGCTCATTCTCTCAAAATTGATGGGGTGGCTGAGGTAAGCCTTTAAGTAATTTAGATAGAGCATTTTAAAATCCATTTAGAAGCTATTCAGGGAAGTATGAGTCTGAAGTCAAGGTTGAAGCTGAACTATCCTGTGAGGCCTGCAGGCAAAGAACCTCAATCGATAAAGGCCATTATCCTAAATAAGTCCAGAGCACCACAAGCCTGGCTGAGTATTTTAATCCCTGTCTGGCAAGGGAGCAAAGGCAGTCGCCTGGAGACAAAGCTTCCAGGGATCAGAAGGCTGCAGAAGCAGAGTTTGCTACAAGAGTCTTCTGCCAAGAAGTCTTCCTGTACTTAGCAATCCTCTGCCTCTCCTTTCCTTCCCCATCAGCCCTCCCTCCTGTTGGTCTGACCCCATACTTGTCCATAGCTTCTCACATTTTCCTAGCTCCGTGATGGATCAAAATTCAACCAGAAAATTGTCTCCTCTATAAGAGCTCTCTAGAGAGCACCCTTTGTCTGACCAGGGTCTCAAAAAGGGCTGCACATTAGAATCATCAGGTACAATTTGCATGACCAGCTTTTAGCCCTAGATATTTGGATTCAATTTACTTATCATAGGATACTGGCAACGGATCTTTTTAAAAAGTTTCCAGTTGATGCTAGTATGCAGCTAGACTTGGGTACCACTTTGGATTATTAAATCTCTTCTTCTCAGCCCAGCTTTTCCTGTAACACTCTACAGGACGTGGG
Organism: Murina feae; assembly: GCA_004026665.1. NCBI lineage: Eukaryota > Metazoa > Chordata > Mammalia > Chiroptera > Vespertilionidae > Murina > Murina feae. The sequence continues at coordinate 2,689 of PVJC01024561.1, read as the reverse complement.
TAGTTCTTGGCCTTTGTCTTTCAAACTATTATATGAAACTTTATGAATTCAGGTGCCTCTCTCTTTGACTTTTTTGTTTTGTTTCTGAACTAAAGTTGATATGCAAAAAACTTCCCTTGAAATTTAAGTTAAATAATTTCTTCATTCTTCACTTGCTCATATGTTTAATTCTGGCATCTATTGATTGATTGACTGATTGATTTACTAATGCATTCATTTACCAGCAATACAATGTAGGTAGAGCACAGGAGGTTTTGTCTCGGTGCAGAGGCTGATGCATGCTGTGAGCTTACTCCAGCATTTCAGATCTTTCTGGCACACCAGGGAGATGGCAACGCCCGCCTGAGCCCCTCCCAGAGCCGCCTACACAGTACCCTGACCTTTCATTGGCTCCCTTGAGATGGTGTTCCATGATTGGCCACCTCCACCTATAAATACCTGTACTTCCTCAATAAAGTTAGACCTGCGTTCCAGAACCTGGTCTCTGGAGTCGTGCATGCAAGCGTCCTACGCTAGGGGCTCTGCCGTCCTCACCCCTGGGAAATCCCCTGCTTCATATGGCGCCTGAACGAGGGGCACCCAGCACGTCGGACCGGGTGAGTGACCCTCTGCAATATGGGCAATATTCCCCCCGAGGCACGCGCCCCTCAGGCGCGAACTCTCCACGCCATTTGCAGAGTAGGCTAGTTTAAGATTAAAAAAAAAAGAGAGAAAAGAAAGAAAGAAGAAGGAAAAACTTCAGATGCTGTGGGAGTGCTTCTTACACTTTAATCCCTGGTTTTCAGAAGCCCCCGTATCGGACCCAGACACTTGGGAGAAAGTACTTAAGCGTATAAGGAAAAATATTTCCACTTTCTCTAACCCCCGCCATTTTGGCCCTCCTCTCATGCCTCTCTGGAGTCCCCCCCCCATCCATCTCTGCCGGTACCTGCGGCCCTTGCAGCCTCAGCGGAGGCAGGTCCCCTCCCCCGTACTCCTCACCAGAGCCCTCTGCCTCTCCTGATGCCTGGGAGTTGTTTGTTAAAGAGCCTCCGGACAAGAGTGAAACTAACCAGTCTACTGCCCAGTCCGAGCCTTTGGGGGAGGGGAAGAAGGCACACCTTCAAACCTTCCCAGTAAACAACAACCCCACAGCCGCTCAACCACAAGCCTGGCTTCCGCCTAACCAAAAGGAGTTATTAGCCATTAGGAAAGCAGTACAGGAAGATGGTCTCTCAGTCCCATATACTCAACTATTAGACAATTTTAGCATTAATCTCAATTGTCCCTATGATTGGAAATGTTTGGCCAGAACCATCCTACCTTCTGGAGACTTGATCCAGTGGAAGGCACTGTTTTACGAGCAGGCTAAGCTTCTCGCATACCGAAACCATGCTTCCGGAAGTGGTAATATACCTAACTTAAAGGCAGAGGTGGAGGCACTTCAAGGGGAAGGTCAATACGCCTCTCCAGCTGCTCAAGCCCAGGGCCGGCCTAGGTATTTTGACCAGGTCCGCCTCTGTGCTATGCGTGCGTTCGCCCAAATTAATCCCAAAGGGAAGCCGGCCCAATTGTCCAAATTAGTCCAAGGATTGAATGAAGGCTTCTCAGAGTTCTTATACAGAGTACGGGAGGCTGTTGACCGAAAGGTTACTCATTCTCAGGCAGCTGATGCCCTCACTCAGGAATTAGCATGGGAAGGAGCTAATGCGCAATGTAGACAGGCCATAGCACCAGTAAAGTCCAGAAATATTGATGATTGGGTCCTTGCATGTCGCGATGTTAGCAGTAGATCTGCAGCAGCTCTAGTCGCTGCGCTCCCAGAACACGTGAATTTAAGAATAAGAGCTGAAGCCCAAAAAGGGGGCGTGTTTTGAGTGAAGGGGGCGTGGCCACATCACCACAGAGGAAAAAAAAAACCTCCCTCCCAGAAGGAGAGAAACAACCTCCCCTCAGTGTAGAAAGGGCTTTTCATTGGCGACGGGACTGCGGCTCCAATAAAGGTAAGGAAGGCAATACTCTACCGCCTTTAACTGAGAAAGGGGCGCAGCTCTCAGCCCCGCAAGTAAGAGAGCTTAAAATCCAAATACAAAAAGAGAAAGAGGGGGTAATAGGAAGTAACCCACATACTATACTAACACAGGCTTTAACCACATTAAACTTTTTTCATTTTGATAATCATGGTCTCCCTCCAATATACAAGCACTGGGGAGGTCTTCGGAATCTTCCAACACCCTTTCCCCTGGTTCGATGGCGGGATCCCCTTTCAGGAATATGGAAGGGCCCGATCCACTATTAACCCAAGGGAGAGGTTTTGCTTGTATCTTCCTAGAAGGCGAGAGACACCCCCTCTGGATTCCAGCAAGAGACATCAAGCCACACGCCTTAAGAGATGGGTCGGAGACCAGTCACCCCACCTGTGGCGGAGACGACCTCTCACTTGAAGAGGAGACAGGGCACCGCTGGAGGAGACATCCCCGAGGCAGAAGGGCAATATCAAGGTGCTACAGGAGCAAGCGGCATGAATGGCACCAGAGGAGAATCCTTCAGCAGGGACTCTATTCTTGTTAATGTGTGCTATCATCACTGCCAACAGTACAGGAGCACACGGATAGACTCTATGGACCATGGTGCAACACCCTGGGGTCTTAATGCCTGTGGGGACCGATAGTCTCCAATTTCCTGTCACCCGAGCCTCTAACTGTTCGGC
>PVJC01024560.1:0-25365 GCA_004026665.1 Murina feae | reverse complement strand
TTTTTTTTTTTTTTACAGAATGTCATGTAACTGGAATTAGAGTATACAGTTGGCTTCTTTCACTTATCAATATGAATTTAAGATTCACCCATGGTTTTTCATGACTTAATAACTAATTTTGTGTGTCTTTTCAATTGTGGTCAAATACAAATAACTCAAAATTTACCTTTTTTTTTTTTTTTTTTTTTTTGGTAAATGGGTGTTAAATACATTCACATTGTTATGCAACCATCACCTTTCCCCATCTCTAGAACTCTTCACCTTACAAAACTCAACCTCAGCCCTAACCCGGTTTGGCTCAGTGGATAGAGCGTTGGCCTGTGGACTGAAGGGTCCCAGGTTCGATTCCGGTCAAGGGCATGGACCTTGGTTGTGGGCATATCCCAAGTAGGGGGTGTGCAGGAGGCAGCCGAATTGATGTTTCTCTCTCATCAATGTTTCTAACTGTCTATCCCTCTCCCTTTCTCTCTAAGAAATCAATAAAATATATTAAAAAAAAAACTCAACCTCGGCCTTCACTAAAGAAAAGTTTCTCTTTCTGTAAAATCAGTAGTAATGTTTCTGCTTTCATTTCTGATGCTGGGTCATTCCTCCTTTATGAGCAATGAAGGAATGACTCTATCAGAGTATATTGTAGTGAACACGATATGTAACAAAGTGAATAAGGATATTCTATTAACATTCTGATACTTTTGAGGGGAAACTAACAATTCCAACACCGGGCAATGGCATTCATAGAGTGCTTCCTCCAGGGAAGATCCGCTATCTTATTTAATCCTCAGAGGATGACATAGGAAGTGGCTATTTGTATTACCTCCATCTGACAGACAAGGAGGCTAAAGCTTAAGAGGGCATACAGCTTGTTAACAGTAAAGTCCAAATCATGGCAGTCTGTTTGTTCATCTAGGTTCTCCACCTCTTGAAGCCCCTCCCCAATTTCCTCCTTGAGGCTGGATGTGTGTGTAATTTTCTGTAATTTCTCAGTGTTTGTGCCTGGACTGGGCAGGGTCTAGATGAGCAGCTACAGAGTAGTACCGTGGACGACCAGGAAAATACTCCTTTACCAGTGAGCACTGTGTGGGAGGCGAGTCAGTTTAGTGCTTGGCTTAGTCAGTGGGTGTCACCATCCTTTTCACTGGTGTGGAACCCTGGAAGGAGTTAGAATCCGTCGTCCTCTTCAGGGGCTAGGTGACAGAAATTTTGAGATGATCAGAAAGGACTTTAAATAAATGAACCCACACTCCACCTAACCGACTTTCTTGTCTGACAGTAACATAACCTATATTCTTGAGAACAAATTTTAATTATATTAAATATTCTCAGAGTGACAAATAGTTGCGTGTATGTAATGCAAAAAGCTAGGTCAATCTCGGGAGCTTACGTTGAGCAGTACTTGTTCATTATCTTAGTGTGTCATGATGAATTCTTCATGTTGACCTCTTTCGAAGTCTTAACGGGCTATTCTAAGAACAGTAAAAGAGCTAAGCCAGATTGATTAGATGACGAAATTAAGATGCTTACAAAAAAGAAGAGAATGCTGTGTTCACATAGTATTTATATTTTTTTCACCGATTAGAGAAGTGGACTGAGGAAGCACTCACACTGGTTTCCGGTTGGTGATTTTCATCACTGGGAAGGTTGAAGTGCTCTGAAGAAGCAGGGCAGCTTTAACAAAGCATTCCTGAAAAAAAAAATCTTTGAAATCACGTCCAATCCTTGCAGGTGTGGGTTCAGATGGAGTGAGCTGTGATGAAAATAAATTGATATACCGTAAAAAGCACTGGCAGGATCATTTATATTCAGCAGAAGTGCAAATACTAATTCAGAGAGAAGATTTCAAGATGAAATGTATGCTGGAGTTTAAAACAATCTAATTATCCTGACTACCGCATTTCGTAGCAAACCAAATTTTACTTTTGTGTGTGTGTGCTATGAAGGCAGTGTCTTTAGTAGGAATTCTTTCATTAAGGTCTACAGACTTCGCATATTCTTGAGACCAAAAATGATAAAGTTTTCAGAAAGATTGATTCCGTGTGGTCATTTGTTATACCTGTCTCAAAAACCAACATCTTAACTCAGTGATTATATTCATTTCAAATCTTACTGAAAATGATCATGTAATGTGAATATCAACAAATGAAATATATTTCACTTATCTCTTATTATATTTATGTATTCCTATATCCTAGGAAAATGCATCTTAAAAAGTATATCTTTATTGATTTCAGAGATGAAGGGAGAAGGAGAGAGAGAGAGAAAAACATCAATGATGAGAGAGAATCACTAATTGGCTGCTTCCTGCATGCCCCCTATACTGGAGATTGAGTCTGCAACCCAGGCACATGCCCTGACCAGAAATCGAACCAGGACCTCCTGGTTCATAGGCTGATGATGTTCAACCACTGAGTCACACCGGCCTGGCAGTAATATGCATTTTTAGTTCTCATCCTCATGGAGTTCTACAATGCTATTGTTTGCACACTTTGCTAATTCTTCAATGTCCGGTGTATTTTAGATGCCCTTGCTTGATAAAGGCTCCTGGACAAATGACAGCCAAGAGAACAATAACTCGTGTCACCATGGCCGGTTTTAACTATCATAATCTTTAACTTTCCTGTCAAAGGAATCCGTGTCTTCCTTTTGTGCAAGCATCTAATTGCTCAGGATAATCCGATTTATGCTTCAGGAAGAAAGAGACTATAGAACATGCCCATCTTTATTAAACATTCTACTAGCATCCCTCACAGTTCCTGAATTGTACAAGCTATTGAAGTAGATCCGAAAGCCAACAAGGGCCCTGATTACAAATAACAAGCTTTGCTTTATTTATCTTCCAAATAGCGACACAAATGTTCTTTTTATCCCAGCTTCTTGGGAGAAGAACAACATAATGGTTAGATCAATGGAGTTAACAACAAAGAAAAGACCGCCATCATTCGATTTTTAAAGTTATAGTCCATTCTTATTATTTTAATCTTCTTAGCCGCAAAGCAACTTAATTCTGTTTCTGCTTCCGATGCTATTACATTTCTTGAAGATTAAAAGGTGAATACTAGAAGATTTACATGCCCAGGGTGAACAACTTTATATTTAAATATATTTGTAAGGCGTTTCCATTAATTTTATTATGTTTCAAGAGAAATTTTTGAAGCCTAATATATAAGAGTGACGACAAAGTAATGATTGTAAGGAGATAAAAGTACATGCGTTAAACTCTGAATTTGAGAAAATGCTTAAAATGCAAACAGGAAGTCATTGTATGAGGTTCATATGAGACACACCATCTAGAGAGGACTCAAAAACTAAATCGGCATCTAATTAAAGATTCAGCAGAGTTTTCAGCCTTGAGCTTAAGTAGGAGAATGGCATGATGACTCAAATCTTCAAACATGAATCTTTTGTTCAAATGCAACGTGTATCCAACCAAATTATTATTTCCTCTCTCCCAGCCTTCCTCTTATATTTTCATTAGAGGCCTGGTGCATGAAATTCATGCATGGGAGTGGAGGAGTGTGTCCCTCAGCCCAGTCTGCACCCTCTCCAATCTGGGACCCCTCGAAGGATGTCTGACTGCCGCAGGGCAGTCTGACATCCCCCTCACAATCCAGGACTGCTGGCTTCCAACCACTCACCTTCCTGCCTGCCTGATTGCCCCTAATTGTTTCTGCCTGCCAGTCTGATCATCCCCTAACTACTCCCCTGCAGGCCTGGTCACCCCCAACTGTCCTCCTCTGCAGGCCTGATCACCCCCAACTGCCCTCCCTTGCCAGCCATCTTGGGTCCACATGGGGGAAGCCATCTTGTGTGTTACAGTGATGGTCAATTTGCATATTACTCTTTTATTAGATAGGATTATTGATAACTGGCATTACTATTTATTCAAGTTCAAGGGAGTTGAACATATCTTTGGTTCTTTCCTTATATCCGTTATTCAATTAATCACTAAGTTTCCTCTTTATTTTCCCTTTTTGCTGACTTCATTCTTCAGACTTTCATCATCTCTCAAAAATTCATGCCCAATTGCTCTTGCCTTAGATCATAATCTTCCTACAAATTATTGTCAGAAGCATTACTAAAATTGTCCTCAAGAATGCAAATCTAATCACGTCTTCCAGTTATAAAAAGATAATGTCAAATTTCTTAACTTGGCACTGAAGATTTCTTGGGATTTGGACCCAGCCAGTCTCTCCAAACTCAGATCCTTCAGACTCAATCTCTGTTCCAGAAATGAATGTCAAAATGCCAAACTACCTGCCATGCCTCCCAGATGGTCCCTATCATTCAAGCTCTCACACTGGCTCCTATATTCATCCCCTTCTCTTGGCCCGACTTCTTTAAAACTCCAATCCAAGCATTTCCTCTCTCTGGAGGATTTCACTTGGATGTCTTTCTTTATCTTGAGTTTATGATTTCTCCTATATTCTCTTATAGCATTATCACTGTTCAATTGTTGCACCCAGGCAACCACTCTATAGGATTATAGACATGGATAGGTCCACTCTATTCCAGTCTATGTTTTTGCAAAGCAGTATAGTGACTTGCAGTGTCCATTTGTGGCCCCTGTTGGGGAGTTCTGCTCCAGCCTCTTCCTTACCACTTGCAACACCACAAAGACTTTGGAGCCTAAATTACTTAGCGCCCTCCAAGCCATGTTGGTCCATGATCCTCCTCATGGGAATGCTGAAAACAAATTTGCTACCCCAACCACGTGTCACTTTAATGCGAGAAGGTGTTCATTTGTGCCCTCTGAATATGTGTGCCTTCCCAGAATTCACGTGTTGAAATCCCAACCCTCCAGGTGATGATATTAGGAGGTGTAAGGTCTTTGGAAGATAATTAGGTCAAGAGTGTAGAGGCCCGCCCTAACTGGTTTGTCTTGGTAGATAGAATATCGACCTGAGGACTGAAGGGTCCCAGGTTTGATTCCAGTCAAGGGCATGTACCTTGGTTGCAGGCACATTCCCAGGCAGGAGGCAGCTGATCAATGTTTCTCTCTCATCGATGTTTCTAGTTCTCTATCCCTCTCCCTTCCTCTCTGTAAAAAAAATCAATAAAATATATTTTTTTAAAAAGAGTGTAGAGGTCCAAGAGAGCTCCTTTGCCCCATTAGCCATGTGAAGTTAGAGGGAGAAGATGGTCAGCTCTGAGGAAGTAGGTTCTCACCTGACATCTTGATCTTAAGCCTTTCAATCTCCAGATTGTAAATACATGTTTGTTGTTTATAAGCTATCCAGTTTATGGTGTGTGATTATAGCATCCCAAAGGCCTAAGACATGGAGTGTTTCTCCATAGTTAATCCTTGACAAATTCATTCATAAATATCCATTACATTGTTTTATGTTTAACCGATACGTATGGGACCACCAGGGACAACCAACTATTTGAAGAGATGGCCCTAGAACTATGACCCCCCAGTCAGGTCATCAATGTGGGGTCACCGCTGAAAAATCAAGCATTGTATTAGACTTATTGCATAAAAATAGCTTATTTCAAGTTAAATACAAATTATAATAGTAAAAGCATAATATGCTAATTAGACCTGACATCCTTCTGGATGACCTTCAGGATGAAGCCGAGGTGGGCAGGGGGGTGTGGAGGTGAGGGGGATGAGGCAGGGGCAGCCACCGCAGCAGGTGGGGGCCGAGCCCCTTGCACGTATTTCATGCACCAGGCCTCTAGTTACTAATAAATGTAGTAAATGTGAACTGTGGATACCCTTGGGAAGCCAAAAGGCCAGAGGTCAACTCAGTTACTTTTAGGATATGCTAAGAAAATAAAAACAAAGGAAGAAAGAAAAGAAAAAAAAAAAAAAAGAGGAGGAAAAAAGAGCAGATTTGAGAAAAGTAAAAAAAAAACCCAAGAACCAAAAAAGACTGGACCCACTGATATGGGTCCAGTAACATAGAACTGGGTCAATGAAATTACGTGATCAGTGTCTTCCACGGTCACATAAACATTAATGTGTATGTCCTTAGGCTTTTCTGTGGCTGAAAAATTATCTGGTATTCATTACTACATAATGCCTTGAACATCTTAAGTATTTATTCACTTATGCCATTAAATCATTTGCCTGAGCAAAGGCAAGGATCACTCTTGTAGTTCTCAAATTATTTGTATCCCCACCCCTACCCCCCAAGGGACCAAGACTTTTTAAAAAGCAAAATCAAAATGAACCCTCAGGGAAAAATGACGTTCTTGGATGTCTTGGCAATGCCATAGAGCAATAAAAGTTTCTAAACATGTTCTTTGAAATTCGTATTGCTCTTGTCATGAACTATTTTCGTTTGCACTCTTGCACTGGCCTGCAGACCAGACTTTAAGAAGTGCTGCTTTAGAAAATATTTCGGGGGCTTAGGTTTTTCCTGAGTTGGAGCTTTAGTTGTATAAAAACAGGGTGAATACTAAAGAAAAGTTTCTAATATCTTAGGGCACCCGATTGTTCACTTTATATGAAGGTATGCATTTTCGATCACTTTGTTGGCATACCGAAATAGTAGGATCTGACATTGTTACGAGTGCCATGCTAGTTAGATTAACTGTGTTCTGTGACAAAGATCAATTAAATACCTTCTTTTATAGCTTACATTTATGAACTAATTTGTATGATGATATTACATTGTGGCTTGCAGTTTGGAGACACCAACTTTTAATTATAACCAGGGGGGAATCTGATAAAGAAAGGATGATCTTGATGTACTTAGCAAGGGTAATAAATAGTTTCTTACCTCATCAGCATAATAGAGAGTGTCCATAACAACACAACACATAATCTGACAGCTTATAATGAGTCGGTCAGGTTCTCACCCTGTTGAAAAGCTTGTAGCGGTTTTATATTATCTCAAATTTGCTGCATTTTTACACAAACAGTTCTCTAATTGCTGCATAAATTTACATTGTAAGCATAATATCAACTTAAACAACTTCTGAACACTATTGATATTCAGGATGGTATTTTAATGCACGTCAAGGCAACAAAATATTTCTTCAGGCTCAGAAAATTATTCATCCATTTATTTCTATATATTTATCATCTCCAACAATTCCTCTGTCAGAACTATTTAATCTTTGCATTTTTAAAACTCATTCAATCTACATTAGATAAAAGTTATTAAGAGTCCATGCTCTGAAAAAATAGATTTGAGATAAGTAATTTATATATGTATTCATTCAAGATATTCAATATTTTAATATTTTAATATTTATTAATTTGAGAGAGAGAGAGAGAAAAACGTCAATTTGTTGTTTCACTTATACATGCATTCATTAGTTCATGGGTGACCTCCTGATTCATGGGCCCATGCTCAACCACTGAGACATTCTGGCCAGGCTCAAAAGATTATTATATAACTTAATTGTTCCTTCAAGTCCATAGGTTCCCTGTGAGGTAAGGAGTCATGTTCTCTCCTCACATTTTCTTTCTAGCATATGTAAACACTAGAGGCCCAGTGCATGAAATTCGTGCACTGGTAGGGTCCCTAGAGTCTGCTGGCTGCCAGCTGAGGCCTCCCTCCCTTCCTCTGGCCGACCCCACCCCCTGGTCAAACTCCCAGATGACCTCCTGGTCTAGGGGACGATTTGCATACTACGCTTTTATTACATAGGATGTGCATATATAAGACCATTATTTGTTTATTTCATTATATGTCCTCACTTTGCAACTAATCTCTAGAACAGGGGCCAATTAACTTATCTTTGTTGGAATATTCCAGACACATTTCATAGATGTCTGACAGTTAATTGCTAGCAAACACAAGTTGAATGATTAAAAGCAATGTGTAGTATACATCTCAGTAAGGTCTTGAAGTCTTGCTTTTCCACCCCCTTTCAAATAGCATTTCTTAGATATTTTGCAGCATAAATAACGCTTGCTGACCAATAGCATTTTGTGGTTTTGCAGAAATAAAGACTGCCAGGATGTGAGCCAAGAGAGGCTATTTACTCAGAGTCAGCCACCATCACTAGCGGTTGGCGATGACTGGAACGCAGGCAGTGGAGTGCGGAAGCTTTATGGTGTGTGAAGCGCGGGCTCCAGGTGTGCTCCTAGGGGAGGAGGTTGCCATGGGGAAGCTGGAGGCGGGCTCACTAGAAAGCAGGGCATCATCTCCGATTGCTTTGGGGAACCTATTTGGCTTTTTGAAGTTAGCCCTGAGACAGAGCAGGGGCAAAAATTAAGGAAGCTGGTTGACATCGACCAGGTCCTGACCATTTTGGCCCAATGACCATAGAAGTTGTGGTTTGGCTTTTTTAGACTCAAATACGGCAGAGGTTTTGAGTCAGACTTTCATTATCCTGTATAGTCTATAGATTTGTATATTCAGCTTCTCAGTGAATTGTTAGAATGCTATAGTGAAATAGCTTTGAAAGACAAAAATATAAAATAGTTACACTAAAGAGGGGAAGATATTGGGCTCTTAAAGAGGGTGATTCGGTGTCTTTCATAGGTACCCCATTGATGATTGAGCATAGGGATGCACAGGTGAAGTGTGTGAACAGTGGTGGAAGGTGAGGGGGACTTCTGACAATATGCGCGATAGGTATAAGTGAATAACTAAAGGCACATCTAAGTTCTTTATATATCAGTTAGGAGATGCATTAGTCCACATTGGTAGAATACACCTTATTCTGATCTAACTTTAATTATGGCCACATCAGCAAATTTCACACTGCCTCTCCAATTTAGAAGATTTTGCTAGCTGACTTTAGCTAGTTTATCCCAGCGGTGGGCCTAGTAATTCACATTAGCCCTGTGGAAGAGAAAATTGCACTTAAGTAGAAGAGTGATGTGTTCAAATGATAAATGTTCATGTTCGAAATCCTTCAATTTAGGAATATGAAACGGTGAGGAGCAGAAACATTGGTTACCCATTTTTTCCTTTGAATTATCATTTTCATCAATCACTTTCAAAACATAAATGGACTCTTTTAGTTCCCACTCAACTATCTCTCCCATATATTTTCTAAGAAGAATGTATGCATGTCACGGCTGTAAGAAAATGATGTATATGTTATTGTGAAGTAGAACATTTGTTTTTCTAAAAGTCATAAAGGGGAAAAATTATTTTTCTCCCTTGGCAATGAGATTGTTTTATTAATAGAAAAGTGTTGGATTCTTTATAGTTTTACAAGCATTGTCTAAGACAGTTATATATAGGTTACTTGCAAACCAATGACTTAATTAAGCCCGTGATGTGGAGTAATCAGATATTAACCCACTGGGAGTATGACTAAAACCAGGTAGGAACCTGACAGTAAATTTTAGGAGTTGCAATAGAAAGATCAGAATAGCTAGTTGAGTCCTAAAAAACCTATAGCATATCATGCATAAATTGAAGTTGCTGTGGAACAGGAGAGTTACTAGTCATGGGAATAACGAAAACAATCAGAATATAGTTTGGTCAACTTAATGGTGAGGTATCAGAGTAAAATCCATGACTTCCTTCTTTGCTAAGATTATGACATGACCCTGAACTCACACTCTCCCTCTAACTCCCATTTCCTGAAACTGGCCCTGTGAGGGCTCCTGGCCTTGAAATGACAGAGGGGGGTCTCAGTTCCTTTATCATCCTATGTTTAAGCTTACTACAAATACCGCTATCTTTGTTCATCTTCACTGGAAGATATTTTTCCATTCATTTTTAGAGAGCATGGAAGGATGGGGGAGAGACACAGAGAGAAAAACATCCATGTGAGAGAAACACCATTGATTGGTTGCCTTTGGCATTTGCCCCGACTGAAGCCGAGGATAGAACCTGCAACTGAGGTATGTGCCCTTGACTGGAATAGAACCCAGGACCCTTCAGTCTGCAGGCCGATGCTCTATCCACTGAGCCAAAGCAGCTAGGGCTCTTTTTGTTTGGTTGGTTGGGTTTTGCAACAAAAGCATCCTCATCGGATCAGTTGATTTTGTAACAATGTCCTCCTTTGGAAGAGGAGAAGTTATGCAAATGGATGGCTAGTGGGGTCCAACCATTCTGGAGTTTTTGTGTTAGATCCGTATATAACATTGTCCAATTGCTCTGTAACATTTGTTTATGCATATTTCCCTATATTACACCTCCGTACTGAATTGTATGGTATAGACTATTGAATAACATGACATGACATTTTAATGTACCCAGCGCACAATACATTTTGTGAGGATGGAGGAGTCAAACCTATATGATAGGAAATTTCAAACATGGCACTAAATGAAACAAAAATATATGTGCTTCCTCCAACCTCTGAGCTCTATAACCTTTTGATGTTGAAGTTGTTAGTGATATATCAGCACACTTTCTCCTCAGGATGAGTGCAATATTTCAGAGATGAGAAAGCTAGGAGAAACCAGAGATGTAAATGAATCACTTTTACAGACGTTTTGCTCATCCCAATTTTGCACTTTGAATGGAATCCTCCTCCTCAGACATTTTCCTTAAGCAAACACAAGTATTTGCCCCTTGTGCTCTGAGCTATCTTTTCCTGCCAGGAGGAAGAAAGAATATCCAAGGAAACTTTTATGCGTTAAGGGAACAGATGCCGGCTTAGAATTCCACCAAGAGCAATATCAAGCAGCTCTCATAACAAAGAAAATTTCATTCTCTGGAATCACCAATTGGTTTGGGTCCAGGTTAAGGATGATATTAACTTGCCTGGAATTGGCAATCTGCATGGGTCGAATCTAGTTGCTGCTGACTGTACCAGTACCGGCCCTAATACGGGGTTGGCTGGGGAATAGTGCCGTTTAGAGAAATGGAAAAGTGAAATTGAAGTGTAAAATGACTTAGTCTCTGCCCTGTGCTGTATTCACACTGCCAAAGTAAAAGCCTTACGTGTTGATCTTCTCGGGCACAATGCCACTTAAATGCATTCTTTCTCTGTGTGTGCAGGGAGGGGATGATGGGCAGGGATACATGGTTTAAGCATATATAGCCACGACCTGCAAGAAGCTCAAGATAGAACCGTTTTTTGTTGTTTTTTTTTTGCAGAGGCACCGAAAGGCAAAGCAGATTAGTGTCCCCCATGAGTGCCCAGATAGGGAGCCTGGAGAGTGTTTGGCTCACTGTTGGCAAGCTGGCTGGTTCCTGCCAACCCTGCATTCTCAGAGATGACAGCAGGCATTGTCGTGGCTGCTGCCTGACAAGTGGAAGGGGGAGAGGGGCAAGATGAGGGAAGGAAATCCCACTGCAGTGCAACCCCCAAAGCTTCTCCACGCGGGGCTGAGCAAACACCCGGCATGTCACAGGCCGGCGGGTCACTCTCCTCTGAGCCGAGATAGGGTGTCATCCATGCGAGCAAGAGGCTCTGCAACTGAAGCTAATTTTGGAAATGTCTCATCTCGGAGCTCACAGCGGTAAGGGCACACCAAGGTCGCACACAGGGAGTGTCACACAGAAATTTAAATGACAAAATCACAAGGGTTCCTATTAGGGGAGAAGGAAAGAGAGAATGAAGGCCCAGCGTTTTCAGGAGTACAGATTATTTGAGAAGTGTGTATCCCAGAGTGGACGTGACTTCAGAGTCAGGATGATGTGCTTTTTTATTTTTTAAATATATTTTTATTGACTTCAGAGAGGAAGGGACAGATAGAAACATCAATGATGAGAGAGAATTATTGATCTGCTGCTGTCTGCACGCCCCCTACTGGGGATCAAGCCCACAACCCGGGCATGTGCCCTGACCAGGTATTGAACTGTGACCTTCCCGGTTTGCAGATTGATGTTCAGCCACTAAACCACTCTGGCCTGGCAGGAATGATGTTCTTTTTGGGGGCCCCTCATTGGGAAATAGTTCATCTCCATCTCCCTCAACCTACCGTGCTCCTACAATTCAAATAAAGAAACTTTTTTTTTTTTTTAACAACATCTCTCCTAAAAATATGCCAGTAACTTTAAATGGTGTCACCCAACGCTGGGAAAATAAGGTGCCTGACATGGCGTGCCATTCTCTTATTTTACCACTTAATAAGCCATTTTCAAGGGAAACTTTGTCCAGACACAGTTTTCACCTTCTGCACTGGCTTTGGAATGCCACCTCCAGGTGGGCAGGGACCATGGGGAGCAGGTGTATTTCACTGGAGGACATGCGTGGCATGTCATAGTTTGTGATAACATTCAAGCAAGCAGAGCCACCTTTCCTAAGACGAGCACTGTGCACGCGAATACTGGCATTTGGAAGGTCACCATCATGTGGAAGGCTCACAGATCATTATGTGACTATTTCATATGTAGCAACATTGCCACCAAAGATGACTATTTCACACAATGATACATTTCAAATAATGACGTTCATTATCTCACATACTTAGAATGGTAGCTTAGGATGGTCAGAACCAAGAGGTTGCTGGTTCGATTCCCGTTCAGAGCACATGCCTGGGTTGTGGGCTCCATCCGCAGCAGGGGTGGTGGCGTGGGAGGCAGCCGATTGACGATGTTCCTCTCTCATAGATGTTTCTATCTCTATCCCTCTCCCTTCCTCTCTCTCAATAAAAAATACATATATAAAAAATAAAGTGAGGGGAACATTGCACATAAAGACTTAGCACAGTTAAAAGAACTAATCTGGCCCTAACCAGTTTGGCTCAGTGGATAGAGAGCATCGGCCTGTGGACTGAAGGGTCTCAGGTTCGATTCTGGCCAAGGGCACATCTCCAGGAGGGGTTGTGCAGGAGGCAGCTGATCGATGTTTTATCTCTCATCCATGTTTCAAACTCTCTATCCCTTTCCCTTCCTCTCTATAAAAAAATCAATAAAATATATAAAAAAATAAAAGAACTAAGCTTTTCTAGTGTTACTTAAATAGGAAGGCTAAATAGACTTGTCTTTCGTTCTTGATGGAAAACAATTTAACCTCCAGAAGGAGACAGACCTCATAGCCTTAGGGCCATAAGTTAGCAACGAAAAGCATACCGAATTTAATGTTATAATAAATATTCACATCTGTAAGAGTGGGGCTAACTCTAGACTTACTTTTTTTGGCAGCTTTTTCTTTGCTATCTTTGATCTCCTCTCCACCTTCCCACATGGTACCTGGACGACATCACTCCTGGCCTAGTAACCACACTTATTTATATGCCTCTTGGAGTCCCAGAGAGATAAAGTGACATTTTATTATCAAAGACTCACCATCATAATTAGAATTTTATGCCGGTTATGGGAGGAGAAGGTATCCAGGCAGGTCGATAGGGAATGTGGTTGAGTCCATGGGAATCTTCAAGTCGCATTTGGTTGGGAGTTGCCTGCTCTTTTTTTTACAGTTCTAGTTAACTCAGGAAGAGAATCTTAATCTAAATGTCAAGATACGATTTAGAAACATTTTTTATAACCTATAGAATTTTTTAAGATGTAAAGGAGCTCGTGAGTTACCTACTCCACCTTTTCCTCACATAAGAAAAATTGAGAGAAGTCATACGTAGAAATTATCGTGGTAATATTTACATAAATAACACAATGGGATTCTAAGTATATTTGTGGGAGACAGTCTTACAGATGAGTAACAGGATTCTTCAAAGAAAAACTGCCATGGTGATTTCCAAGGTAAAAAAAAAAAAAAAAAAAAAAAAAAAAAAAAAAAAAAAAAAAAAAAAAAAAAAAAAAAAAAAAAAAAAAAAAAAAAATTCTCCGGAAATGGACTACGCATTCAAAGCTTGCAAATGGATTTTAATCTCAGGTCGTAAAAACTTATAAAAACGTCAGTGAGTCACCATGACCAGAAAATAACAAGGTGTCTGAATGTCCATTAGATGAGATGAGACAAATCAGATTTGGGTACAAAGAGAGAACAGTAAAGTAATTGGAGTTGTGCACAGAAAAAGTTACCCACGAGATACAAACAGACCTAAGTGAGGATAAACATCAACGTACACAGATCTTAATAAGGCTTCTTGTCGACGCGAGCAGAATCCCACAAGAGAGCCTGCAAAACTGAACCATTCATTGGCTGGCAATAGACGAAAATAAAATGTGAAAACAGCTAGAGAGGGTCTTAGATGGTTATTGTAAAGTTAATGCGCTGTGGAAAGGAATGGAGAGATAAACAGACCCCGCTCGGCTGTCTCAACCGAAGTTGAGAGAAGTGGGCAAGAGAATTCACTGCCTCTTTCTCCTCTTCTGTACACAGAGGAAGCAATCTGCCCAGAAATCGTTCTAGGAGGTTTGACACAGATGACTTTAAAAATCAGATGAACTGGAAAACATCATTAGCAACAAAAGGAAAGGAAATGTAATCACAGAGAAGACTCGTCTTTCTAAATGGCGGGAGAAAAAAATGAAAACTTGGAAACATAGCATGGCCCTTAATGCTGGGGCAGGCGTGAGCAAGGCCTTTTTTTTTTGAAACATATGTTTTAAGAACTGTTTTTTTTTCTCTCTTACTTTTTATTGATTTCAGAGAGGAAGGGAGGGGGAGAAAGAGATAGAAACATCAATGATGACAGAGAATCATTGATCGGCTGCCTCTTACACGTATCCTTACTGGGGATCAAGCTTGCTGGGAATCAAACCTTGGCCTCCTGGTTCATAGGTTGACACTCAACCACCGAGCCACGCCCATACCGGCTGGGCTAGAACTGTTTTTCTATGTTTCAAGGGGGAGGGTTTGATTATCTCCATCCTCTATGCCCCCCGTAAATCTTCCTGAACTTTGCCTCTGCCGTTTCCCAGCCATGCACCCCACTTGCTCACCATTTATTCTCAGATCATTTTATTTCTCTGACCTATTTGTTGAGAAAGTACAGAACTTCAGACTGAATCCTCTCTCCCACCTGCCCCACCATGAAAGATTTATATCTACACAGCCGTACCTCCAATTCTCCAGGTTCAGCTGATTGGGATGGGGGTGTGTTTTGTGCTTTTTCCTTTCACCAGTTCCATCCTCAACCCCGATCTCAGTGTTTTCCATCTTTATTCAATAAAGACTTGATCTGCAGATCGACCAAGATGACCTTAATGTTTCCATCATCTCAGGTGTTACCTCCACTGGGAAATTTAGACCAGGCTACACCCCTCTCACACTTGCTGGGTGTTTACTCAGTGTCTGACACATGCAGGACTTGGGTGAGTTTAAATTAAGCCTGGCCAGTATCACTCAGTGGTTGATCGTCAATCTATGAATCAGGAGGTCACATTTTGATTCCAGTGGGGGCACATGCCTGGGCTGTGGGCTTGCTCCCCATTTGGGATCAGGGCAAGAGGCAACCAATCAATGATTCTCTGTCATTATTTCTATCTCTTCCTCCCTCTCCCATCCCCTCTGAAATGAATAAAAATACATTTAAAAAAATAAAAGAATGATAGAACTATGAAATATTAGTATGCAGTCTACCTGAGAAAATAGAGTTGTTGTTCTTTTAAATGACTGAGATACTAACTAGGAAAAGTGTGTGTGAGGGGGTGGAAATGAGAAATGAAAATTTGGGATGGTCATTATACAGATGCTTTTATTTTCTCTGTAGGTTGGGAAGATACATGACGTAGCTGGGTTTGGTATAGGAACCTTTTGAAACCTTTCCTAAGCTGACAAATATTTGTGGGATAAGGACGTCCACATTCTGTGAGAAGGCACACTGTCTCTTGGTATTTCTCCCGTATTTAAAAAATAATCCCGCTGCTTCTTCAGTCCCAGCCAGGGCAAATTTAACGAGAAAACACGGAAGCCTTCACTCCCTTGCTGAAGGGCAGGTCAAGGAAGGTTCTAATATGATTCTTTCCAAGTATACATTTTAGTTTTTGCAGTAAAACTTCTCCGGATTTCCTCCCCTTGTAAATCGTAGCTTACCTTGTCAGGTTTTCCCTGGGAAGAGGATAGGTAATGGCAGGACATCGAGTTAATACTAATTAGATCACTGATTAGTATTAAGCAGGTTAATACTAACTAGATCAGGTTATGGGTTGACAGATGCTAAGTAATTGAACCAAAAGCTGTGGCTACAGTGATTCGTACACAATTCTGTAGCAGCACATGACAAATCCCCTCCCAGCCCTCACTGGTTTGGCTCAGTGGATAGAGTATGGGCCTGTGGACTGAAGGGTCCCGGGTTCCATTCCAGTCAAGGGCACATGCTTGGTTTTCGGGCTGGATCCCCAGTAGGGGGTGTGCAGGAGGCAGCCGATCAATGATTCTTTCTCATCATTGATGCTTCTATCTCTCTCCCCCTTTCCTTCCTCTCAGAAATCAATATAAATATATATTTTTGTAAAAAAAGAAAACATAGCCTTCCAAAACATCCCCTGAATATTTTTCATGCACCAGGTCTTCTTCTGAGCACTGAAGTAATATAGTACCTAATCCTCTCAACCACCCTTACAGACAGGTATTATTATTCCACTTTATTTCTTTTTGCAACCAAGGAAACAGAGTTTTAGTAACTTGGTCAAAGTCACACAAGTAGAATGTGGGACGTGGTTTAGCTCCAGACTCATATTGTTGGATTTCAGAACTCATCCTAAATAAAATACTAGGTTCCAGCATTTTTAAAATTATACTTCCCTTTGTACTATTTAAATATTGATCACATACTTGATATAAAAATTTGTTTCAATTTTGGGGCCTCAAAGGATCCATCCTATCTTTCTTTCCTGTGTTTTCTTTCCTAATAACATGTTCTCATCTTCGGTCCCCATTTTTTCCTCTTTCATTATTTCTGCCGCAGCACTTTTCAGATGCTGGCTTTTACTCATGTTATATAATTTATTTAAATACTTTTATAAGACTTATTATCTGCCTTCATTCTTCTAAGACTTTGGAAAACATCAACTTATTTAACCTTTTATAACCCATCGATTGGTACGTTTTCATTATCCCCCTTTCACAGATGAAAAATAGAGAGGCAGAGAGAGGTCTAGGGATGTTTCCAAGGTCACCGAGTTGGTAAATGGTGAAGCTGGGATTTGACCTCCTGCATTTCAGATAGGGTCCAAGGGCCATGCTGCTCATGGGCTATGTTATCTGTGTTTATCCATCTTTAAAATAAGCCTTTAATACTGGGAATGATCTCCTAGAGTAGAATGAAGTCTCTTTTATATATGTAAATATATTTCAGAGAGGAAGGGAGAGGGGGAGAGAGATAGAAACATCAATAATGAGAATTATTGCTTGGCTGCCTCCTGCATGCCCCCTGCTGGGGTTCGAGCTCACAACCCAGGCATGTGCCCTGACCTGAATGGAACCATGATCTCCTGGTTCATAGGTTGACACTCAACCACTGAACCGCAACAGCCGAGCAAAGTTGTTATATATTGATATTCAACCCAGCGTCTATGGAAATGGTTACTAGGGTAAAGGGAAGTCATAATCCAAAGAATTTAGAATGTAATTTTTGTTGTAGAAGACACCATATACCCATTGATTAGAATATATATATATATATATATATATATATATTTTTTTTTTTTTTTTCCGGGGGTTGTGGTGGGTGGTGGTGGCATCTGGGACACATCTCAAGCTAGAAGAAGAAAGTGAAGGAAAGTAAAACAACAAGGCCAGGGTTAGCAGACATATCTTTGTTGCCATTTCCGAGCCGAGAGAGGAAGAACGACAAGTGAGTAGCTGGCAGGAAGCCCAGGCCGCGGAGGCTGACACCGTAGCTTTATTTCATAACAAGCAGAAAATGCTGATGCGAATGAGAGGCCCCAGCAGGTAAGCAGAGGATGTAGACTGCTCAGCGACAGTGGCCGACTGTGGTCCTGCCATCACTTTTATCACAGCGGGGTCACCCACGTGAAATGATGACAAGAAAGGACGGGAGGGAAAATCAAAAGCTTCTTTTTGCTATATAGAGCTTTAGGGCTATGATGATTTTATCCTTTTTATTGTATTCTTTAAAAAAAAAAATTTCCCCCCTGATACCATCTTTGTCCCTCCAGGATAGTATTCCTTGCCCTCTGTTCATGATTGCAAGATTCCTGTGGCTTTTTCTGCAGCCACTGTTAGACACTCTCTTGAAATTGATGACATTTTCATGACTCTCTTCAACTTTTTCATGTTTAGTTTTCACTGTGGTTTCCACTACTGTCCCCCCACCCCTCAGGGCAATGGCCTATGCTTGGGTAAATGATACCATTGAAGCTATTTTGAGTGCCATTTCCCACTGAAGCTCTCTGTTCCTTGAGGGTGGATGTTACTGCATTGATATATTATGCCTTATGGGCAATCCATTTGCATTTTAACTGGAGCCGTTTGAATGCCTGGCTCCTTAGAAGAAACATGTAACCCTGACATTATAAGGAAAGACAGTTGTGAGGGAACATTTCCCCCTCAAACCTTATCATTCTGGCCGTGTTTGTTCAAGTGTCTTCCCTAAAAGTAGCCCCTGCCTCTATTACTCAGTCTAGGGCTCCTGGAGACAAATGCATTGACACTGGAAGCATTCATTTAGCAGATACGTATTCTCTATCTGCTAGATGTCAGGTATTAAGCTTGGCATCAGAGCAGCACAAATAAATAAGACAGTCCATGCACTCAAGGAGGTCAAGGCTAGTAGGAGAGACAGACAACATTTAGAAGGCTATGAAAATTCTGTGGCAGAGATAAGCCCAGAGATTTCAGGGGCTTTGAAAAAGGTATTTAACACAGGAGACCGTTGGTTAGGCATCAGGAGAAAATTGAGAAAGAACTCCTGAGTGGCCTAATATCTAAGTGATCCAAGTATGAGTTGTACTGATTATCTATAAGTACGAGTCGGCATAAAAATATGTCAGAGAAAGAAGAGCATTAACAGAAAAAGAAACCAAGGTGTGTGAGCTATTGTATGCAAACAGAGCCTGAATTAGGGGAGGGATAAAGCCTGAGCTGGAGAGGGAATTATGGACCAGGCAGAACGAACGTCTTAAAGGAGAATGTCCCCCTTGATTTCTTTTAAGTTCAGAAATTTCTAAACTGAGAGACACATTTTAACATAGAATAAATGGGTCTTCAAGGTATGTTGAAGCACAAGGTATGTTGGTGTATTCTCCGGCACGGCATAATGGCTCACATACATAAGTTACCATTTTTCCTCTCTGTCTTGGGATTTCTCCGCCATCCAAATCTCTCATTTCCTCTCCGAGATGGTGACCTTCATTTAAGTTCAGAAATGAAACACTGAGTTGAAGACAGATGTAGGGTTTTATTTTTTTTCTTTTCCACTTTGTCAGGGTTTAACACAGAAAAGTACTTAGCATAGAAGACGGTGGGTACCTAAATATATAGACCCTGTTATGACAATCGCCTGTGCCTGTGAATTCACATCTCTATATATAAAAGGCTAAGTGACTGACCCATATCTATGACATGCACTGGCAATTTAAAAATAAACATTGGCTCAGGCATACGTGATACATATAAAACTCTCACTGGCGCCAATTGTATGCGTGTATTTCAATCTGTCATTGTTGACTGTGAACTTGTAGAGAAAGGGCGAATAGCAATATTAAAATATTTCTTCTAATTAATTTCCTTTCATTGTGCATGAATCCTTGCACCAGGCAACTGGTATACTATATTTTAGAACAGGCAAAATATTGCCTTAATCGATTTGCCTTCCTCCCAAAGATGCCAATAAATAGAACCCCAGAGACGCTCTCAGATGAAGACAACCATGCACCCTGAAGGGTCTCCTGAGTCCTGGGCGTTTTACTCACCTAAATCAGGTGTTGCATATGATACCTGTCTTAAGGGATCTCTTATAAGATCGCACGAATCTGACAGCAAATATGGTCTTTGGCAAGACATTGAAACTCTGGAGACTTTAGGTTCTTCTCTAATAAAATGAAGTAAATATAAGTATCTATAAAATAATGCACCACCCTGTCCAAAAAATGTAAGAGTTTAAGAGCACACATATATGCACATTTCATATTATAGTCTATATATATATATGTGTGTGTGTGTGTGTGTGTATGTATATGTATATGTATAGGTATATGTATATATGTGGCTAATATGCAAAGTGTCCTTTCTGAAGTTCATATGGGAGACCAAGAGTTAGTTCACTCGCTATGACAGGGGGTGGCATAGAACACGGTGGGCGACCAGTGTTGGTGGTGGGGCGCTGAGGGAGCGAGGAAATGAGGAGGTGGGGAGGCAGGGAACCTGATTGGCCCTGATCGTCAGCCAGGCCTAGGGATCCTACTCATGCACAAATTTCGTGCACTGGGCCTCTAGTTGATTTATATATAGTAAGCCTAAAGCACATCAGTCAGTGATGGTTTCTTTCTTTTTTAATGACCTGCATTTTAACATTTAGTATAATATTAGTTTAACTGAACTTTTAAAATATTAGCTTAACCTTGGCACTCAGAGGAATTACCTACTCACAATATTTCCCCTCATTTTTTAAAGAAGTCAGTATTTTAGAAATGTCAAATTAACATTAAAAGGACAAAAATTAAAGCCCTTCTTTGATTTGCCCTTAGAATACTCTTAAAGATTGGCCATAACATATATCAGAAGAGCGTGTCATATTCTTAACACAAAAACTAATCAGTAAAAGATTCAGATACATGGCAGCTTATGTGAACTTTAGAAATGCTAAAACATTGAATTTTACTTTTGAACGACAGTTTTCTTGGAAAAGAACATTTCTATTTCGTGTTTACTCACATTAAATAATAATTACAGACATTTTCTGGTTCCTTCTGCTCATTTTGGCAAAGAAAGGAATTTAAGTTCATTCTCATGCATTTCCTCTGGGACTTAACATATAATTTCTGTCAAGATATTTTGATAGATGGCAGTTTTGAAAGATTAAGTGATTCATTTAATGTGACAGAAGGAAGTCCCTGCGCAGAGCTGAGAATGGAATTCAACTCACTGGGTAATCGTTAAGAAATCTTGTCTATCTCTTATTTTAAAATAAATTTTAGTTTTCCTGCAGAATTAAAAAACTCGTTATAAGCCATTTGTTGAATATGGGTTGTTTAACGGACCCTTGGATCCACCCGCCAGACTTTTCTAGTAAATTACAAACTCTCGTTTTTTTCTTTCTTTTTCTGTTAAAGAAAATAGTTATTAAATTGATTTGGGTGACACTGGTCAACATGGTCATATCGGTTTCAGGTGTGGGTTTCTATGTTACAATAACTGTATATTGCACCGTGTGCCCACCACCCACACAGACCAGCCTTCATTAGAATGTTTTCTGAATATATGCATGGTGGAGCGTCATTCTTGACCAAATGCTGTCTGTGTCCTAAGAAAAACCTTTCCCTAAGACATGATTTCAGGATCCATCTCTATACACCTTCTGCTTGTGACCATCTCACCAAATCCTAATGAAGCTGACATTTATTCCTAAGACTTAAGCCTTTGGAGCCTTTGGTTGGTAACCTGATCACCATTATGCCTTCAATTCTTGCTTAGTTATGGACATAGACTAAATGCCAAGTAAATATTGTTAAAAATCTAGAAAATATACAAAATCAATGAAAGCATTAAAAGCTTTTCACTGAGTATACTCACTGAGTAAATGGATTAGTGCAGTGGTTCTCAACCTTCCTAATGCTGTGACCCTTTAATACAGTTCCTCATGTGGTGACCCCCAACCATAAAATTATTTTCGTTGCTGCTTCATAACTGTAATGTTGCTACTGTTATGAGTCATAATGTAAATATCTGATATGCAGGTTGTATTTAAGTGACCCCTGTGAAAGGGTCACTCAACCCCCAAAGGGGTCTCGACCCACAGGTTGAGAACCGCTGGATTAGTGTTTAAAGCACTTAGTGGTTTAATTATTCACATAAAATTGTATTTATTATGTTTGGACTGACTAGGTGTTGTGCTTGCCTAAAACTGCTTCTTTGCTCATTCAAACATGTTTAGGAAACACCTACAATGTGCCAAGCCATCAACGCTGGCCTGCTGACTCTGTAAGTATCCCCTGAAACATTTAGATAATATCAATGCTCTATTGCAATCATGAAAAAGAGACATACCATTAGCATGCCTGACAGTCATTTTACATTCATTGATATTATAGTGCATACTAGAGGCCCGGTGCACAAAAATTTGTGTACTTGGGGGGTGGTGGTCCCTCAGCCTCGCCTGTGCCCTCTCAAAGTCTGGGAACCCTCGGAGGATGTCCACCTGCTGGCTTAGATCTGCTCCCCAGGTGATTGGGCCTAAGCTGGCAGTCAGACATCCCTCTGGCAGCCCAGGAGCCCTAGGGGGATGTCCACTTGCCAGAGGGGAGCAGGTCTAAGATACAGTCGGATATCCTTAGCACTACTGAGGAGGCAGGAGAGGCTCCCATCACCGCTGCTGTACTGGCAGCCATCAGCCTGGCTTGTGGCTTAGTAGAACTCCCCCTGTGGGAGTGCACTGACCACCAGGGGCAGCTCCTGTATTGAGCATCTACCCCCTGGTGGTCAGTGTGTGTCATAGTGACCAGTCATTCTTAGTGGATCTGCTGTTAGGGTCAATTTGCATATAACCCTTTTATTATATAGGATAGAGACCTGGTGCATGGGTGGGGGCTGACTGGTTTGCCGAAGGGTGTCCTGGATCAGGGTGGGGTGCCTGGTCAGTCTGGATGAGTGGCTGATGGCTATTTGTAGGATGGCCACAGGCCCCTCAGGGTGGGGGTCCCTGCTTGGGTGCCTGGACAGTCTGGGTGAGGGGCTGATGGCTGTTTGCAGGCTGGCCACAGTCCCTTCAGGGTGAGGGTCCTGCTGGGGTGCCTGGCTGGCCTGGGTGAGGGATTGAGGGCCATTTTCAGGCTGGCCAAGCCCCCCAACAGGGACCCTCACCCCATGAGGGTATGGCCATCCTGGGTGAGGAGCTGATGGCTGTTTGCAGGCTAGCCACAGCCCCCAGGGACCAAGCTCCCAGCGAGGCTGGCTGGAAGCAGGTATCTGGGGTTTATTTATCTTCTATAATTGAAACTTTGTTGCTTTGAGCAGAGGCCACAGCCTGCCTAGGCAGGCAGGTTCCTCCATTGCCGGGGCAACGAAGTCTCCTGTTTGCTCTAGCTTCATAGCTGCCAGCCGCCATCTTGGTTGGGTTAATTTGCATGTAGTCACTCTGATTGGCTGGTGGGTGTGGCTTGGGATGTAGCGAAGTGATGCAATTAGCGTATTACTCTTTTATTAGATTAGAGTAATCCCATCAGTATCATGTTCATTGTAATTGTTGCCCCTTAATTTTTCAAAATAAATTTTTACTTGGGTAACCATTAAGGACTAGGAGAAATGGTCACCAGTATTGGAGAGTGATTAGCATTGGGTGTGGACAGAATGATTCTTTTGGGAAGAGAAGACTATTCATCCATATGAGCAGATGACCCTACTTTAGCGTGACTTACTCTACTCCAGCTTGTCACTGCCTATCCAGTATTAAAAAGAATCCAGAAACCCCATCATCCCCCCAGAAAACATGAAAAGTACTTTGGGTCTTTCTGGACATGTTTTTTTTTTTTTTAACCTGGGGGTTTGTAGGTGCTTTTGCCCCCCAAAGGAATTTTCATAGATTTTTAGTAGTTTTCCAGTAAATGTTCACATTTTTTGAAAATGATTGAACATTGTAATAGTGTTGCAGATGAAATGAGATTGGCCGGTTTCCACATAACGATGTACCAAAATAAATAAATAAATAAATAAATGAAAAGAAATCCAACCTTAGAAGATAAAAGCCGAGTGAGAGAGGATTGAACTCTGAAAACGTTTTGAAGGCTGTGTGCACAGTAACCTCAGATCCCTTGATCTGCTCTCCAATTACCAGAATAAGGGTCACCTTTTGCACTTGAAAGGGATTATAAACATATGAAAGTGTTTTCCCAGAAAGGTGATCTTGTTGGGAGAGATTCAACGACAGTTCAGATACTTTAATCGAAGGGGGGTGGAAAGGAGGGGTGGGGGGGGGGTGCCGGTGGGGCTGTCAAAGGGAGTCAGAGGCCTTCAGTGTAACATCTTGAAAAACTACTTACTGGAAGGCTTCAGTGATCGATCTGCTCCAGGGATGACATTTTCTTCATATTTTTTACACGTTTCACGTTAACGGGGATATTTAATGCTCCTTGTCCATCGGTTCCAATAACTGTGTGGCTACAAATTATTCGTTACACTGCCAGAAAGTTATCACCTTAAGCTTTCCCCCCCTCCTAAATCTTGAGAGAAAGCCAATAGGTTCACATGGAAGGGGGGAGGGTCTCTTTTGGAGACTGGCTCGGGTGAGGTGGCCTCGGCTCTGTGCCATTGGTTAGACTTGGGGGGAGCTGTGGCCTCCTCCACGTTAGCCACAGAGCACCCACCTGCTTCCTTGCAGGCGGCCCACGCATGCGGACCTGTCCCTTGCTCAGGGCCATTCTTCCTTGTCTTTCCAACTTCAACCAAACTCCTTCACTTTGCAGGTCGAGGCGTCCGTAGACATAGGATACATACTTCATGCCAGATTTTTTTTTTTTTTTTTTGCATATCATTTCTACTCTTGGTTATCATGTCCTTTGTATGCATCCAGTACTCTGGTGACATTCTCTGCCGTAACTGAGTGAGTTAGTTTATCTGCGTGTCTTTTCTTTACATTGGAGATTGCTCTGCGTAGGAAAACCGCTCACGGGGCAAGCCGTGTCTTATATGGGTGGGTTTTGAATTACTGTTGAACGCAACAGGAAACTCAAACGTAGCCTTGGCTGTATCTTCCTCTGCTTATGAATGCTTATGCTTCACAATAATTAGCAGTTTTAAAACAAATTAGGAATCAGGGTTTTGGGGGGTTTTTTTGGGTTTTTGTTTTTAACACAGCTAGTATTTAAAAGCACATTTTTATTTAATTGTGACTGGGTTTCCGCGATTACTTTTTCTTGCACTGTTTGGCTCTCCGCCCTTTCAGTTAACCATGGTCTGGCAATCTGACCATGGAATATTCCAGAAATAAACCATTCCCAGAATGTTACCTTGCCCCGGCACGCTGAGTAGCGGATGAACTCTCGCGTTGTCTGGCACCGCCTGGTCGGGGCATTCCTGCATCCGGCGTCGCCACGCTGGGCACGCTCCCCCACGCACGTCACGTAGGTCACGTGGCAGCCGTCTTGTCACAATGGAGCTGGAACTGTGCGGGGATTATGGCGCCTGCGTTCGGGGCGCCCCGTTTTTCCTTCCTGACGGCCCCAAGGTGCCCCAGAGAAGCCGGGAAGAGCTTTTCTCAGCGAGAAGGTGGGTGCAGCGCAGTCAGGTGTCGGGAGGGAGAAACCACGCGCCGCCGTTTACCTCCGCCCGGTGTTATCACGGTTCTGCTTTGCTGTGTGTTGCGGTCGCTCGTCTCTTCCTGGGCCTCTTGTAGGAATAAATTAAACCCCAGCAAACGGATAGCGGGTGGGAAGAACAGTGTACACAGGGCGCGGTGTCAGGCACCCACGGGGGGCGGGTGGAGCATAGCCCCAGGAATGAGGAGAGGGGGGCGACTGTGTTTGTGTCTTTTAC